>OZ022586.1:9469842-9567342 GCA_963669155.1 Arbacia lixula | reverse complement strand
ACGATAGTCGGACAGATGTTCAATCAGCATCACGAGTTCTTTTACTCCTTTGAACCACTCCATTGCGTGCGGGTGTTGCTGGATCACAACCGGTTGTCTCCTAAAGACGCGGGTGATACAATGTCGATGATTTTGTACGAGATAAGCAAATGCCGTTTCCCTCCGGTGTTCACAGCCGTTTTATCAAGATGGGGTGGAAGGCATAATTATCGCTTGCTGTCGCCATACTGCAAGCATAAAGAGAGGATCTGTAAAATATCCCAAGAGTTGCTCCCAAGACTTTGTGAAGATCACAAGCAACGACTGGCGGTGAAGACTATCCGCGCTGACTTGAGGCACCTGCAGCTTCTGGTGGAGGATCTCGGCGTCGACGTGCGCGTAATTCATCTCGTGCGCGACCCACGCGGAACAGCAAACTCCCGTGTCCAGTACGAGCTGACAACGAACAGGAAATCTCTCTCGAAACTGAACTACAGAAATCCACCTGATCTTTTCTCGCACGTCTTCAACAAGTTAATATCACATAATATACCTCAACTCTGCGCGCGGATGCTGCGGAATATACAAGAAGCGGACGCGCAGCCCGCGTGGTTACGTGGACGCTACAAGCGCGTGCGCTACGAGGATTTTGCGGCCAAGCCCGTAGAGTTGGCGACAGACGTTTTCAGATGGTTGGGTCTCGAACTGCCGGTCCACGTGGAAAGGTGGTTGATCGACGCAACGAATAGTTCGACGACTCTGGTGAATGGTCGGTATGTTGATGTGTTTGACCAGAGGAAGAATGCGACAGAAGCGGCTGCTAAATGGAGGGAGATTCTGACACTATCACAGAGGACACAAGTAGAAGATGTCTGTAGAGAGGCTATGGACACGGCTGGGTATATTGAGTGAAACATGATATAAATGCTGATGGTCTTTCTTTGATTACTAGTTCTTCTCTCTCCCACCCCCCCCCCTCTCTCTCTCTTACTCTGTTTTTGTTTTTTACAAAAAGTTCAGTCGTTTCAAGACACCACTAAATGAATCACCATCATTTATTTTGATAAACACAAAGAATCGCCGATCGTATGATAATATACTTTACAAAGGTGCTGGAGTTGTTTTGAGTACCATTAGACAATGGTGGGGCATCATTTTGCCATAAGTGTTGCATTGTAACCCGATGTCGAGTTTATGCCAATCATGAGCCCGAACTGAACTACTAATCGCACTCAATGTCATCAGTTGAAATATTTTCACTTTTTCATATGGCTTGGCATGTGAAGCAATGCGTAATTGGACACCTGAAGCAATACGTAGGTAATACAGCAAGGCAAAGTGCTAGCATCCTAATAACATAAACTGTTGTTCTATTGTACTCTATTCTATTATGTGTAATATGCTCAAAAGGGGCAGTGGCAATTCCAGAGTACCTCCTTTGACACAAATGCACGTTGACTTAAATTTATGTGCATGGGTGTATACACGTCCACAGTTTGTTGACTGTTTGATCTAAATATGTATCGTGTAAGGCGAATTTTACTTTCAAACCATTTTTCGCACACTGCTAAGCCCCGTTCATAAACACCCCCACATTATCTTAATCTGTATGTGACATCAGTTACTTGCAATCAGCATAACATCACACATTATTATAACCATACCCTGATTAAGTGACTTATCAATACGTAGCACGTCATAGGTGCATCTTGGCCGAATGCTCTCGTATTGCCTAAAGAGTTGCTGCAAATCAATTTCGTTTCCTTCTTGATTCTGCTTTAATGCCGGTTTCTGGAGTTGGCTGTCCTTCATGTTCAATCTGAGAATCCAGGAAAATCAATGATATTTGATAATGGTATTATGATGGCATCGCGGTATATTTCGATTGGTATTGTACAAACACGGCTTTAGCATGCCTACATGATATCCCGGTGGTATTACTTGTAATACTTGTTGTAAAAGCCCATTGTGGAGTTAAAGTAAAGTTAAGGTAGAGTTAAAGTAGTTCCGCGTAATGAATGTTGGTACACGTTATGACGTCGTCTGTGCAGTGCAGGTGATAGGTTTTGCCCAATGGCAAGGCAGTGATATGATATTGTCAAAATGTTGAGCAGGCACTCTTGGCAAGTTTTGGCATTTGAACAAAAGTGAGAGAACAAATTCTCCGATAATGATTTGTGCATAAAGATTCAGGAAAAGTGTAATAGAACCAAACAGTTGGGGAAATATCTCACTTTGATAACAACGTCAATTAATTATGTTATTTGCAATTAACACACCATGTGTATAGTTGTATACAAGATATTGATAAATCCATACATGATTTTTTAACTTGTGGAGAGTTTTACGCCCATGAAAATGTTATAATCCGTACATATTATATATAAACGAACAAAATATGTCGAGAGAAGATCATAAAATGTATTTTCCATTGTTATTTGAGACATGGCTGGGTCTTACAAAGTGCACAGAAAGAACTCGGAAAATTAACAATCTGAAGTAAAATCAATGGTAGAACACAAGTATTAAATGGGATGCTTCAGCGATATCACTTTCAATGCAATCATATAATTATATCAGAACTAATGACATCTATAAGCATGATAAGAGTTTGCTCATTTTTATGTTACTTTTGTCGTAATTGAAATGAATATTGTTCTCACCTAGATTTACAATGTTCTCTTTACGCATTTCGTAATTATCATGCCTTCAGTTTCCGCATTAAACATTGTAATCTACCTCAATTATAATGAAATAATTCATATTTTGTCTGTCTACTTATAATTGTGCAAAGTATATTTCTTTATTATTGTGTACCTAATCATTTCTGTGTTTAAAATTGCCACAGTCAATTTAACGAAACTTAATTGATTGTAATTGAATCATTCTGATGACTTTGTGTGCGTACACTCTGTTTAAAGGGCACTCAAAATCAAGTTAATCACAATGAAAACAGACAACATGAGAAGCAGAGCAAAAAGCAATGAGGCAAATTTGGTTCAAAAAAGGGTATGAATACTTTAATGATTCGAAGATTGCCAGTTTTGGGAGGCAAAGTGACAAGTCGGCCACGAGGTTTCCCGTTTCCTTATCTTTTCATCAATTTGTATTGATAGTAATATAGACATTCCGACATTCCTATAAGAGAGATACTAAGGCTCCTAAAATAGCAATTAAACAGGTTTTAGGCTTAATTTTGTTACAACAATGATTTGATATATATGTACGTACAAAAACATCAATGGTTTGATGTTTATTAAAGGAAATATTTACTCCCTGGCGGTGTGAACATGCATGTTACTATCAGGAACATTAGGAAATCAATTTGTTACAGAAAAATTGAAGTGTTGGATATCAAATATAAGTATATTATATGTTTATATAATTATTTTCTGTATAAAATGTGTCTGATATTTTTCTTCTTTGTGTGTGCTTTCGTTCAAATTGGATGTTATTCTCTTTTAATTTTTAAAGTGAAATTAAAGGGCATATACTGTACTGGGAAGACAAAAAGGCCTTCAAAAGGTGATTGTGAGCAATCTTATTACCAATGGTCTTAAATGCATGTATCTTCCATTTTAGAAGCATGCTGGAAGTTGTTTGCCCTCAATTGATCCACATTTGGAGTAATTAGTGACTAAATCAGAAATCCTCAGAATGTTCGGCCCGAAAAATTTAAGGAGTTGTGAGTTAATCACTAATTACTCCATCTGTGGATCATTTGAGGGCAAATAAATTTCAGCATGTTTCTAAAATGGACGATACTTGAATTTAAGACAACTGGCAAGAAGATTACTCATGATCACCCTTTTGAAGACTTTTTGACTTCCCAGTACATTATATTCCCTTTAATGCAACGATATATATCCTTGTCTTTAGAGGGAAGACCGCTTAAAACAAACACACACACATACACACACACACACACACACACACACACACACACACACACCACCACCACCACCTCTCTGTCTCTTCCCAATCTCTGACCCCGTCTTTATCTTTTAACTCTCTCACCCCGTTTTCCCCATCGCTATGTTTTCCTCTTTCTCCGTGTCGCTGCCTCCCCACTCTTTGTTTCCCCCCCTCTCTCTCGCTCTCTCTCTCTCTCTCTCTCTCTCTCTCTCTCTCTCTCTGTCTCTCTCTTTCTTTCCCTCTCTCGACCCCCCCTCTCGACCTCACTCTCCCTCTCTCCCTCTCTGTCGCTATCTTTCACTCTCTCTTTCGCTCGTTTGTCCTTTCCATTATATTGTGCCAACATAATGGGTCATATGGAACGACACATATTGGGCGATTGTACAAAGTAAAACTCGAAATAGCCATCGTATCTGAAACATAGGAACTGAACATTTCCCCATCAAACGAGCACACTTCCTGTACAAAACGCAGTCTCATGTCCACCGTTGATAGTGATACAGTACAGAGATTATGTTCGTGATAGCATCATGTATGCTCTGTGCATGCTTAAGCCATGTTCGTACAATGAATAACAATCGAAATATACCGCGATGCCGTCATGATATAAATCTATAATCAAATGATTCAAATGCTATGATTTAGCTGAATTCTCAGATTGAAAATGAAGCACGGCCAACTCCGGAAATCATTATAAAAGAAACGAAACTGATTTACAGCCAAAAGCAGCAAGGGGTAACTCCTTAAGCAATTGGAGAGCATTCGATTTTCTACGTATTAACGGGCAGCCGAAAGACGGAGAAGAGACGGCGAAAGGACGTCAAAATTATCGATCGTGACAATCTCTGAAAGTAGGATGTACTTTAGCCTTGTAGCATTTATATTGTATTGAAATCATCATCTTGATCATAGAAAGTATGGTCGCGTACGCTGGAGCTTGGTTTAGATTGAATTTACTATGGCTGGACAGCAGCCTTCAGCTGTACGATTATAATGAAACAGTTGGCCCTATTACTGGTTCAGGACAGTTCTCTCCCCCCCCCCCCCCCCCCTCTCTCTCTCTCTCTCTCTCTCTCTCTCTCTCTCTCTCTCTTTCTGCTGCCCCTTTATTCAGTCCAATGTCACATTTAAGAGAATGTACAGGGTAATTTTTATTGAAAAGCCAAAGGTTTCAGAGATTAAAACATATCTTTGGTAGTAAGTAGGTTATTTTACACAACATAATATATATGGGTCTGTCTACAGTAAAGGGATATTTTTGGCACAACTGAATCATTTGAAATTATGACCACCTTGCACCACCAAAATATTGAATATTGAGTGTTGAATTTCCTCCAAAATAACTTCAGCTAAAATCCTGCTCTGAATGTTCATTATTATATATTTCTAAAAAAGCCTGTACATATTTACCATATCAGAGTTTTAACGGAACACACGAGTGTGTTACAAACTCGTCTGTCCCGTTGCCAACGTGCAGTGGCAAATTTGTACAGGGCAAACTTTCTAAAGCGTACAAAACCTTGTAAAGTGCAAATCAATACATTTCTTTGATATTTTCTTATTATTGGTTGGTTTGTTTAAGAGGCAAAAATAATAATTGGAATTTAAGAGATTTATGCAAATGTGACAGTAAATGTAACAGAAATGTACCCATTACTGTGGACAGACCAATACATATATATACATATGGTTCTCTCACCCCCATCCCCCCTATGTCCATCTCCTTGTCTCTCCCTTTCTCTCTGTATGTCTGTCTTTAATACCACTAACACTCTTACACACTTACATACTGCCCCATCCTCCTCAAAATACCACCAGCACTGAGACAAGTATCTGGTCAACACACATTGTAAAATGATTTATTTCCTGGTAATGACTCCTTTGTATCTAGATAGTTGGTCCTTATTTGAAAGAAAGAGACTTCGAGGCTCAAATACAAGCACATGAATGAGTTCCGATCACATTATTTTCACAAAATTACCAAAGACTGTTTTTGCATTCATTTGGTACAACAATGTGTATTACAGCACATTCTTATACAAAATAGATGAAATGAGTCTATGTACAGGAGGATATCGATTGCAGCTGTGGAATATACCAGCAATATACATCTCGCCTTATACGTTTAATGCAAAATGTATTATGAATGTTAATCCAAATGATGGTCACAATAATATGACATATATTCCAGAAAGGACAAGTATTAAGCATATAGATTTTTACCTATCTGGTCTGAAAGAAGTGTTTTTGTGGAATTGCATACAATCACTTCAAAGTAATTTCTAATGAGATATACTTTAAGTTAATGAAATATTCATTCAATATAATTTTTTTGCATGTACTCAGATCACCATCATAGACATCTGATATAAACGATCAATAATGAAAGCATTTTCGTACCTTAGAATCACAAATGTAGAACCCTAACCATTTGTAGATTCAGCACTTCAGAAGCATTGCTTTCAACTGATTTAGCACGATTCAATCATGTCACGTAGAAATTATTGCATCAATCAATACGAATTAATGGAGCATTGCAGTGATATTTCGACATAAAGAAAATGCGATTCTCTGATTACTTGCGAAAGAATTTATATCAACGTTATCCAATATTCATTTAGTTCCTTTTATGCTTTACAAATCACATGCCTCCAATTTATCTTTACAAGATTTTGTAAATTATTTTAAGTGCTTAGAGAAAGTTCTATTTATGAAGGGCTACATAAATGTTGAGTTATTATTATCGTACATAATAAAAGAAGAAAAGTAAGTAAAATAATTATATGATGTCTCTGGGATTTGTTTATCCTCATGACAAGCAATAAGGTCCATTTCGAGTTGAGCGTAGCATTCTACGTTCCCCCGTCGCAAAGAATGACAGCTAGACCTGGAAAGGATGTATACAAAGAAAAGAAGAAAATAGAAACGCAAAACAATTATTAGGACATGATGAGACTGGCCAAGCCGTAGGCCCCTGACTAGTTGAGAATGTTTGCTGATGATATTATACAAATATTTCATGACCATGAGGGATCTTGTGGAATCTATTTGCACCGAGGTTAGGTGGAGGGCGTGCGGTACTATTTTCCTGAGACCGCACGCCCTCCACTTCAACGAGGGGACCAACAGATTCCACAAAGATCCCGACTGAAGATCATGAAATATTTGTTTTATATCCTTCATTAATATATTCTTTGTTCATTAATTTAATCCTTACCATGGACCTTGTAATAGTGCCCATGCTGTAAGCTCTGGACGCAGGAGCCCGGTTCAGATGTTTGGTTATTTTCTGTGCCTTGAGCAACCAACTGAAACGTGTCGCGCATTTACCTGGGGTGAATCGATGGAAATTGCATCGATCACCGACAGCCCGGATATCGATAGTTCAGAGTGGAAAAAAAAGACTATATTTTTTTGACGTCACGAAATAGTACTTTTCTTCCCTCTGAGCTCTCTTCCTCCAAATAGTTCATCTATTTGTGGTCATGTGACACCCTTTCAACCAATCAACGAACTGGAATATATTAATGAGGGATATAAACTTTGATAGTCACACTGATGTCCATGGTTACTTCTCCTCCTCGTTCAAACAAAATCATAAAAGTATGTTACTGCATACAATTTAGCGGAAAGTAGATGTTACAACGTCTGTGATACAAATTAATATACTTGATCACCAATTATTTCAAATAGACAGACTCCCTGTAGACATAATAGATTATTTCTTGTTTTTTCTTTGCCTCGTGTCTTGAATCATTGGTGTCAAACCTCCAAACTGCATTTGGGAGAGAGTCATCTCGTAATGCACCGCGCAGCGACACTCGGATTTGCTCTGCAGTTACTTCCGCTTCCGGTCTCGAATACTACAAGCGGACGTGACCGCGGGCAAAATCCAAATGCGGCTGCGCGCTGCAATATCAAAGGACATTTCCATAACATGCAGTATGGATAACCATTTGCACAAGTACTGCACACAATTGTGTACATTAGTAATATATATTGCAGTTAAGGGGTTAAAAAAAGTACATACCCCGTTTGTGATACGTCTTTGCAATGTCTCCAGACATCTCCAGCACAGCTCCCAGGTGGTACTGACTGGCTCTGGTAGATGTCCCTCGGTTATGCCCCTCTGAAGCTGGGAGTTTAAAGACTGGTAGATGATCCCCCTTCCAGACCCCAGTACTCTGGTAGATAGACTCCAGCCGCTGCCCTCCAACTGCAGTGACCCATCCAGTCCGTTGGACCCATGTGAGACGCCCTCTCCGGTACCTAACCTAAATGTAGAGAGGTCCGCGACCGCATGTGACGCGCGCGCAATGAAGATCTTATGGGCCAGATTTAGTGCGTTTCATGAATTCAGCGCCATGTATCCCTGTAAAGCGGGGATCTTTTCATTTCGCGTTGCGTGGTTCTTATCAAACGCGCTTGCGCTTCGAGAGCCGATTTACTTACCAGACTGACAAGCCAACCATGAAACACCCCAACCATGGTCCACGCCTTCACTTCAGGATATCTTACTAAACACAAACACACTTTAGAGACATATGTTCTTGTCATCTGTTCGTTCACATTCCCTTCCGAACAATTAGTGGCGTGGAATCGTTTCTAAACCAGACAACGTACGGTTTGATCAAACAGCTAGACCTCTCGATCATCATCCTGTTTTCCTTTTCCAAACAGTGCTCCTCGCATGTATCTTCACACATCTTTATGAGACATGGTAGGGAAGGAATGAAGTTTATATCACGTGACCATGTTTGGAGTATCTTACGGCATGAACCTAGCAATCCAGCTTGGCTTGGTCAGTCAAATACTTACGGTGTGTGGGGAAACAGCCATACACCTCTACAGCGAAGGCGATGTTGTTCGTCCATGAATCCATGGTGAATTTGATGAACTGCGCAGTCATAGGACTCTGGTATAGATACAGCGTGTCGATGTCTTGGGGCTGTGTAAGTATTTCAACAGGTTAATTGCTTAGTTAGTCCGTTGAGTTAGCTGTTGATATATATACATACACGTATTATGGGCAGATACATGCAGACAAATTAATAAACACGCCGGAGAAGAATATTTTACTCAATAGGCTTTCCTCAAGAGTGTAGTACTAACAAATTACATGTATACATAATAAGCGTAACGTTATGACGAGGGAATTTTATAGGCAGGTATATAGATAGATAGATAAATAGATAGATAGATTCTTTCACTTTCTTAGCGTTTATATGATAAAATCTATAACTCTCATTATAATCACAAAATAAGTCCCAAAAATTAAAGAGCCACACATATCAATGAGTTGTGAAAAATAAAGAAATCTTTAAAAAATTGTATCCCACTGAATATATAGTTTTTTCATATAACGATATAATGCCTGTATTATATATATATATATATATACATGTGTGTGTGTGTGTGTGTGTGTGTATGTGTGTGTATGTGTGCGTGTGTGTGTGTGCGTGTGTGTGTATGTGTACGTGTGTGGGTGTTCATATAGAATACATTCAGGACTGATTTTAACTAAAGTTTAAAATATGAATGAATATGAATGAATCAATCGTTTAAAAGAACATCGAATGAATGAGTATAATTATGTTTGTAAGTAGAATTGGAGTGATATACAAAAAAAAATGATAGACTGATAAAGAGATATATAGAACAAATGAGAAATAAGGAAATAGCATAATTAGTGAAAAAATGTTGTACTAACTTCATTGAATTCTGTTTGTGCAGTGAAGCTGCCGCCATCCGTACTATACTCCATAAAGAATGTATCGGCCTGATCTCCGCTATTGCTGTCGCCTCTGCTTATGAACTGAAAATAATGAGAAAATATATTTTTCTCTTGAAAAGGAGAGATACGACGTGCAGGTGCTTGACGCTTTGCACCCATATGGTGATAGGTGTGAAAGCACATCTGTCATCTAGAGGTCAGAGCTGTTTTGATCAACACTCTATCTACCCTGACCCGTATTCTTAATAGAGGTTTAACACAAACCGTGTACTAAACCTAGACTAACTTTATAGGACGCCAATTAAAACAGAGTGGAACATTATCATTGATTCAATATAATTGTTTTTGTCCTAGGATGCAGTATGGTTTATTGAGTTTGTCCACATAGTAATTAAAGCGGATAATTGAAAGTGACCACTGTTGTGATTCTGTGATGAAAATCAATGATTTTGGGGTAGCATCACACATTCCAGACGGTTTATTTAGCGTCCCATAATGACAGTCTAGATTTAGTACACTGTTTAGAATCTCTGTTGAGAATATGGCTCCATGTGTATATTTTGTCACCATTAATACACACAAATCCCAGAGACCACCATTTGTCTGGAACAGGAATAGTTAATACAGCTCGTTCATCTCAACCCAAATGTAGCACTTTGGGGATATTTTCAAATCTTGCAATTCAATTTGACGTGGTAGGAACACGTAATAAAGAAGCGAACGCAGCCAGATTTCGTTTACATTTGCAGAGATCCATTCTGCTGATTTTCATTTTTTTTTTTTCATTCTCTAGGCCTGTTCATGAGCTACATTAGAACGTTGGTGGTTTAACTTAAACGGTGGTTCAACTTAAACCGCGTGCTAAACCTTGACTGACTTTATGGGCGCCAAATTAAAAAGAAAGAAATATAATTATAGATTAAATATGAATGCTTTGATTCGCGGAATCGTTCTGGTTTATTTACTTCGTCCGCATAATTAAGTACATGAACTAATTCACCCACTGTTGTTATTCTGTGATGAAAATCAATGATTTTGTGACAATATCAGATTTATCTTGCGCCACACAGAGTTAGTTTATATTTAGTATGCGGTCTAAGTTAAACCACCATTTTGAATACGGGACATTGCTTTTAAAACGACTTACCCCACTGATGTATGCAGTAACACCATAGTCGATTTGAAGCCATTCCGTGTTGGCGTTGGAGTTAGGCATCCACACTGGAAATGTCAAATTCAAGAGGTTATTGTTTTACGTGGTTTCAAACCCGATATCCGCACAAGTAAAATACCACATAAATCAAATACTCATACAGTGCACACATATGCTTTTTGAATGTTTCCATGGTGAGAGCGTAATAAGAAACACTATTTATAAAAAAGTACAACTTTCGATAACACCATGTGTTGTATTCTTCCAGGACATTTCAACCATTTATGGGGTGAATACATGAAAAGAAAGAATGGAAAGATGGGAGATTATGTTTATCTGTTTTATTACACTTAGATAAGACTGGTTTTAGCTTTACTTTTCGGTGTTTAAAACGAAAATAGATTAGATGAAATGGAAGTAGAATGAAGATGGTGGTATTAAAAGCAAAAAAAAAAAATAGGAAAACGCATCGGTTAAAGTTTGAGAACAGTCAAATATATCATAAGGAAGTTGTGACTTTTTAAAATTTACGAGAAAATTAAGGCATTCCATGATTCTTAATCTTCGTGGGCATTTCCATCGGTTTGACCTGACGCAATGTATGGAATCATAATTGTTTTTGTGTAGCATACATTATCAAAACAATAACCAGAGCATAATATTGCCCTACTCTGACAAAAGGAAGCAAATGACAAATCACTCAAATCTGGGCTATTGGTATTCTTAGATTGTACCCAGCATTCACTACCTACGGCCAAAATCTGGACAGGAAATGTTCATCTTGCTGCGAGATATTCAATCTAACACGATGTGGTGTTGCACTGAAGCCAATGCAAGTGACAGACACATTTTGCTCATTCATAAGAAAAATCTCTCTAGTTAGTTGCTCCCTTTTGTCAGAGTATGGCAGTATAGCTTGCCTCCCTTCGATTTATAGAGAATATTTACAGGGCTACTGATTACGATTTACAAACACAAATAAATTCTTTGTGATATATCTGATTTTCTCAAACTTTTGCTTATCTGTTTCTCTATTTCTTCTGCTTTATACCAAGTCAACGTATTTATTTAAGGGTTTATATTTCCTTTAAAAAGTTTAGTTCTAATTGGGGCTTACCTCCCGCCTGGGCGTAGCGGGCGTTGTAGGCGTAGTTGGTTCCCGACTCGGAAGACGCGGTCATCGCAGAGTCATCGAGCTCGCCCCCAGACACACCGGTCGTCTTCGTGCACTCCAACAAGTCTGTGGATCAAACGGATAATCGTGATGAACTCGTTCAGCTCCAGATGAGATATTTGTCCTATGTGATTTCTGTGGATTAGTGGTGAATTGATTCACGTGTGGTAATGAAGGGGTGATACTTTCTTCCCCCAAACATGCTGTGAGATAGGATAAGGCTGACTAACCACTAGACTGTAAGCCTACAGAGCTAACACACTGATTGCATTTCGATATTCAATGGATAAAATAATATATGATCTGATTGTTTTGCCTTGATACACGTTAATCATCTTGTGAGCATGGTTTTATAGTAAAGTACAACAGAAAATCAGTCCTCTCAGCACCAATCTCTGAAAAGTACATCGACTTACTGCACATCGTTATGCCAACAGTAATAAGAGGGTTAGCATAGTGTCTACAACAGTTAATTAACCCTATTGGTAAGCCCCGATAACTACAATGCCTTACTGCCTATATTCATGTCAAAAGTAATGAAAGGGTTCGTCCAGATACTGGCCGTATTTTATTGTCCGCTTATTCTCCCACACACATTACGCCACTGATTCACATAATACACACACCGCGCCAGACCACTGATTGCGCGACGCCACGAATCTGTCCGCCCGAAAAAATTCAGGGTGAAAAATTTTGTATGTGATGCGCCATCAACGTTCGTTGTCGGCGGATTGCTAAATACAGTCCAGGGGGTAGATTATGAAAGGGTGAGCATATTCACCACACCACAATAGGGGTCAACGTACCTCTTTCCATGTAAATGAAGGGGAAAAAAATGATGATTCCCTCACCTGTACCATCATTGTAACAGACGGATATGTCGTCGTACTTGCTAGCTAGGTAAGTCTGTGCGTGGGAGCTGTTTGACCAGAAATACCCGCTGCTTGCTTGATAGTTGACCGAGTATCCCAGCCATGCTCCACAGCTTCTCCCTACGTCAACGGGACATGTGATGAAAACAATAATATGAATGAAATGAAAATAGTTTCTGCATTATGGGACGAATTTCCTCCATATATCCGGTCTGGAGAATTGACGCAATATAAATCAGTTCATAATCACACCATGGTCGGACAATCTACTACTACCAGGGACGTGTGAAGCAGCTTTCTTTCTTTGAACCCATGTGCCAAGCCGCTCAAAAGTTATGGTGTTCTCAACAGGTGCTGTTCAGGTGTTTGAACAAGTATGAACATGATTGTGTGGCAACGGCTTCTCAGAGAGAACAACAGAAATGTACAGTCTCATTTCGCTTGTCCCGTTCTGTTAATGGCATTTATACTTCCATGAGCACAACAGGTATTAGCAAACACAAATAAACAAGTTTTTCAAGTAAAATATCTCTGCTGCACGCAAACACACACAAACGCCGTTAATGATAATACAGAGCTTAATATATCATTTTGAGAGTGGTTGAATCCTCCAAATGCACAAGATGTCGGAAAGTGAAGAAATTGGTCAATTTTGTAAGTAATACAAATAGCTTATATGTCCGATTTTTAATGATTCCTCAATACTTTTCGAAACAAAAGCAGAGTATTAGGATCTGTCATTATCTGCCGTTAACTTCCTTATACATGTAGTTTGCAAACGAATTTGTCAAAAATAAAACGTCTACAGACAAATGGGAAATTAAAGAAATTTCTTTTCAAGTTGACATCAGCTAAATGTCGGCTCGGCACATGGAACATCAAAGCATTGTCATGATTATGGAATTCTCTTGACATTCATGAGCACGCTCTAGAACCCATACAGATGTTTGAATGTATTATACTCGAGTTTCTACTCCTTCCTAACACCTCCCTGCTACTACGAACATTATGACTAAATTGTTGACTGGGATTTTTTTCAAGAATCTGTGTTGGATGATGAATGTAAAGACATTTTACAGTGTGCCCGGAACAACAATAGAAGTAGGTGTACATGATGGAATGTTCTTTCACTACCTTCTCAGCGCTGAATAGCTGTTGCCATATGTGCATGATAATAAGTTGAAATAACTACCTAAAGAATTTCTATTGTACTCAATGAGAAGGGCCATTGAACAGTTGAACTGAGGTAATTTTCTACAAGCAAGAATCTGCTCATGCGCAGATTGCAATAAGCCAGTTCATAGTTACACCATGATCGGACACTCCGCTGAATCAAGAACGACTAGGGATTTGATCAGGGATGTGTCAGGAAGGAGAAACAACTCGAGCATAATATATCCAATGAATTGAATGAATGAATTTCCGAAGCATTCCATAATCACTATGTACAATGTTTTGATGTCCCATGCTCAGCACCGACATTTAGCTGCTGTCAACTTGAAAAGAAATATCTTTAATTCCCTGTTTTTGTTTCTCGAAGGTGTGTTTCTTATCACATATTTTTTTGGCTATTTTCAAGAAAGTTAAGGGAAACACCACTAAAGATCCAGTACTCGGTTTTCTTCTAAATAATTGTTGAATGATGCAAAAACGAAGATATGAAATAATATTCTTACTAACACAATTAACAAATTTCTTCACTTTCAATCATTATCAAAATTGTATCTTAAGCTGTGTATTTTCATCAACAGAGTTTGCGTTCATTTGCGTGCAGCTGAGATATTTTAATAGAAAAAAAAACTTCTTATTTTTGTTTGCTGATATCTCTTTTCATTAAACAAGGCATTAGCAATATTGTGTCTCGCCCACTTGCGAAAATAACCAGAAATATCGCGATCTCCCTTGCTACGCAAAAGAATTGTATCCCTGACCTCAAATGACCTTTGACCTTATCCTGTGACCTCCAACGGTACCATAACATGAAGGTACCCCCAGTGCATCTATGACCCAAGTTAGGTTGTAATCCAAGCAACCTATGTGAAGTTATTTGTCAAAAGAGAGTCTTGCAGGTAAACTTTAACGTATGACCTCAAATGACCTTTGACCTTATCCTGTGACCTCCAACAGCACCATAACATGAAGGTACCCCTAGTGCATCTATGACCCAAGTTAGGTTGTAATCCAAGCAACCTATGTGAAGTTATTTGTCAAAAGAGAGTCTTGCAGGTAAACTTTAACGTATGACCTCAAATGACCTTTGACCTTATCCTGTGACCTCCAACGGCACCATAACATGAAGGTACCCCCAGTGCATCTATGACCCAAGTTAGGTTGTAATCCAAGCAACCCATGTGAAGTTATTTGTCAAAAGAGAGTCTTGCAGGTAAACTTTAGCGTATGACCTCAAATGACCTTTGACCTTATCCTGTGACCTCCAACGGTACCATAACATGAAGGTACCCCCAGTGCATCTATGACCCAAGTTAGGTTGTAATCCAAGCAACCCATGTGAAGTTATTTGTCAAAAGAGAGTCTTGCAGGTAAACTTTAACGTATGACCTCAAATGACCTTTGACCCTATCCTGTGACCACCAACGGTACCATAACATGAAGGTACCCCCAGTGCATCTATGACCCAAGTTAGGTTGTAATCCAAGCAACCTATGTGAAGTTATTTGTCAAAAGAGAGTCTTGCAGGTAAACTTTAACGTATGACCTCAAATGACCTTTGACCTTATCCTGTGACCTCCAACAGCACCATAACATGAAGGTACCCCCAGTGCATCTATGACCCAAGTTAGGTTGTAATCCAAGCAACCCATGTGAAGTTATTTGTCAAAAGAGAGTCTTGCAGGTAAACTTTAACGTATGACCTCAAATGACCTTTGACCTTATCCTGTGACCTCCAACGGCACCATAACATGAAGGTACCCCCAGTGCATCTATGACCCAAGTTAGGTTGTAATCCAAGCAACCCATGTGAAGTTATTTGTCAAAAGAGAGTCTTGCAGGTAAACTTTAACATTTGTGACGGACGACGGACGACGGACGGACGACGGACGGACGACGGACGGACGCCATTTGGATCCCTTAGTTTCGCCTTCACCTCCGGTGGGCGAGACAAAAAGTTGATTTAAAAATTGATGCAATCCAACAGCGCACTGGACAAGCGAAATAAGTCTCTACATTTCTTTTGTTCTCTCTGAGAAACCGTTGCTACGCAATCATGTTCCTTATTGTTAAAACACCTGAAAAGCACATGCTGAGACCACATAATTTTTCGACGGTGCCACGCATGGGTTCAAAGAGAAAGTTGCTTCATATCCTTTGATGATAATGATTGAATCCCACATTTGCGGAAATCTGCGGAAAGTGCAGAAATTTGTTAATTGCGTCAGTAAGAATATTATCTTATAATCTCCGTTTGTGCATCATTCAACAATTATTTAGAAGAAAAACGAGTACAGGATATTTAGTGGAGTTGTCATTTAAGACAGCCAGTACCTTTTTTCAGATCACCACAAAACCATCGAAACATTGGCAAAACATATAGAGAAGTTTTAGCAAACTCTATGTAAAATTCAAAAAATGCACGTAAACAACGTCTGCTTAATAGTCTTTAGCTCAGGCTCTTAGCAGTTTGTGTTGCAATATCTGCTTTATTGATTAATCTGTTTATTAAATTATAAAACGCATTATGAAAAAAATTGTTCTATGGAAGAAATCATCTCCAAAGTTTGGTAGTTACTCATAAAATAAGGATTTCACACACGCATAATAACCACATAGATACTGTAACAAAGACTAATACTTTTTTCGTCGTACGAAAAAAGTCGGTTTGAAATTTAACGGCTGAAATTTTTTACATATAGAGAAAGCTTCAACATGCTATATTTTTAGAAATGGTCTTGAATCACAATTTCTTCAATTTACGATCGTGATAGGCGATTTCAAATTTTAAGCTTGCAAAAGGAACGGACAATCCCTAACTTTCTTGAAAATTGCAATATAATGTGATAAGAAACACAGCTTCGAGAGACAAAACAGGGAGTTAAAGATATTGCTTTCCAAGTAAACTACAGCTAAATGTCGGTGGCGCGCATGGGACATCAAAGCATTGTAGTGATTATGGAATGCTTTTGACATTCATTAGCACGCTTATAGTATCCATACAGATGTTTGAATATGTTATGCTGGACTTGTCCCTCCTCCCTGTTGCAACTACGAAATCGCTTATATTGCCGTTGAGTGGCATGTGCTACCTACCATCGTAGCAGCCGTACAGCTCGACACGGAGCGAGGGCTTGGCCTGGTAGGTCAGCACTATGATGCGGATCGCTCGGGCTACGATGGGGGTAGTGAAGGTGTTGTTCACGAGACTACCCTCGTCGGTATTCCCGTCGAATTCCTGTGAGGAGTAGAAAAAGGACAGGTTAGCATGATTATCATGTTTGATTCATAGACATATATCTATCTGTATGTGTGTATAAAAAACCCATCCATCTAAAAAAGTATCTATTTATCTATATGTCTATATCTCATATCTACCTATCTATAGATGGTATCCTCTCTCTCTCTCTCTCTCTCTCTCTCTCTGTAAATATATGTTTTTTTTATTTTTATACATTTTTATTTAGGGCCGGGCCTATCTGTGCTACATCATTGCACTGCTCTGGAACAATAACGATCACTCTTTATAGTTATTTGAAGACAGCAATTCTTGCTCGAAGATGCTCAATTGAATCTACATAAGTACTTTTGGCAGTAATGTTGTCATCTTTTTTACGCATTATGGACTTTTCCAAATCGCACTTAAGGCGTGCAACTTTATACGCGGTGTACAGAATGCTACATGACTCACGACAACTGTAGAGCTCTCCTCGTAGTCAACGAACGTGGATCCGTCGCTGCTGTACTGAATGGAGTATGTAAGAACTCGTTTGTTCTGTTGGTTATCTGCCATCTGGCCTTGAGTTGATACCTTGATAAGAAAATGACAGACAGGAACTCATTAAAAAGAAAGTCCGCCATGGAGTTCAGTTGGTTTTGAGAAAAGCAGAAACATTAAACAAACATATTAGTGAAGGTTTGATAAAAATGCATCAAAGGATAAAATGTAACGATTTTGTAAGGTTTTCATTTTGTGACGTCACTTGCAAGATACTGTCCTATATGTATTGTACCATGTTTTTTTATATGTCTATTTTCTCAAAAGGATTCGTATCATCTCAATTATGTATTTAATACAGCATTAGACACACGTTTTTGCACACATACATCCATGAAAAAGATTTATTCCTTGATCAAAAAACAGAAAAAAAATATGAAACAATACAGCGCACAACATATGGAACAGCACCTTGCACGTGACGTCACAAAATTTTTTTTTTAAAGATGATAGATTTATTATTGTGATATAGAGGGCTTAAAAAAGGTCTTACCGTGGTGATGACGGTATGAGCCAATAGATCGATCTCGAACCACTTAGTTCCTGAGGCTGATGGGTTAGCTGACCAATACAGTGAAGTGTCTGATTACGGGACGACCGTGATGATGGAGAGAGAAGGAGGAGGGGGGGGGGGGGGCGAGAATGAGATACGAAAGGATCGGAGAAAAGAGGGAGATTAGAAGTGGGATTTCGAATGACAAGAGGAGGAAAGAGGAGAGAGAAGGGGGTGAGTAATGTTTGGCCTATGAATCGATCTATTCGAATACAATTTAATACAATTTAAGAAACAACATACAATACGTGGGTATTTCAGATGGGAAAAAAATATGTAATATGGTGTAAAAAAAGCGCTATGAAATTGATATCTATACGATTTTGCCATTATGAGCATAATCATGCCAGCAACACTAATGTTAATTCTCTGAGGGAATACCCGATATATTATAACTACTGTTGTGTGTGTACATATAGCGAGCAATAGTAAGGCGAAGCTTTATGTGATCGGGAAAGGATACTTCGCACCATCGACAGTACAGCAAAGTACCCGGAATCGCATACTTTAAAGGGAACGTATACCCCGAGATTAACTTGATTTGATTAGTGCAGAAAAAGGAATCAACATGTTAATGAAGGTTAGACGAAAATCTATTGTGAAGTTTTCACGATTTTGGTGGATGTTCTCCATTGGTGTCTTTTCTCGACTTAGTGCCCTGTTGCAAAAAATTTACCGTTGATGGTTGCTTCCAATAGCAATATATATGAATACTTTGAATTTCATTTGCTGTTAAACAAATGACAATTAACATTGATGGCATGGTTACCATTGATAACAAGTTTCATGCAATGGGGCTTATGTGTGTATGTATGTTTATATAAACACTGTTGCGAGTGAGTCGATTCATGCTTGTTTGTGTATGTTTGTATATTTGTCTGTCTCGGTCTAATTTCTTACCTGCTTGAATTCGGCCGTTCTCAGGAGGGCCCGAATTGTAGGCGTTGTATGCTCTGATCTGACTGTCTTCGATGAAGAAGTTTCCCATTCCGAGCGCGACTTCACCCCCTGCGCAGACGGGCGTGCTCGCATGGCCAACAGCAATGAGGGAAACGACGACCGCGACGACGGCGATGACGTCGAAAGGCCTCCGGATGGATGAAGCCATTATTTTGTTGATGCGCGATTCGGAGAGTCCCGATTTTTCTCACCTAAATTGTTTGGATTTTTTGTTTAAAGAATATATAAATATAGGAGGTTTATACAATAGAGGGAACAAGGATTATAGGGTGTGATTTCATATTGCCTAATGACATTTTAATTGTTCAACAAAGAATCATAATCAATGAAATGAAATATACATTGTAAAAATCTAATACAAGAGAAATACTTTCGAAAACATATAGACAGATACGGAGATACCCTACATATTTATGCACATACCATGAAATGGCGAGGTAGAGATTTGCAGCGAGACTGACAAAAAAAGAATGTACTCGAAAAAACAACGTAGGCATGATAGGTGGAAATGGGGGAAGAGGAAGAAATCGACAAGTAGAGGGGCTACCTACATAGAGATTGGGATATAATACATTTTCCAATATATATAGCTATATATATATATATATATATATATATATATATATATAGATAGAGAAAGAGAGAGAGAGAGAGAGAGAGAGAGAGAGAGAGAGAGAGGGGGGGGGGGGAGAAAGGCAGAGGTGCGTGCGAATGAAAATTCCAATGTAAACTTGAGTGTACTTAATAAACATACATGAGAAGAGGCGTACACTTTTTAAACATAAACAGATATCGAGAAATATACATATATATATATATATATATATATATATATATATATATATATATATATATATATATATATATATATGGAGAGAGTGTGAGAGAAAGAAAGAGAGATAGTGAGGGGGAAAGGAGGGAGAGGGAGACAGAGACAGAGAGAGAGAGAGAGACAGAGGGAGCGAGAACGAAAAAAAGATGAAGGGGGAGAAAGACATGATAGCGGGAGAGATCATTTCAACGTGGGATTATGAAGGCTTGGAGATGAGTTCACTGAACACCCAGTCCCTACAACACCTAATTGTGGTGAAGTAAACTACCCGCATCCCATCACATGAGAGTTTTTTGTGCGCCATTTATTTTTGTTTTATTTTACTAGTATTATTTACCCAGGGTAGAACACTGTTCTACCATATAACACATGACATATAACACAACATGGTTTACATATAGATACATATACAAACAAATAACATGTATAGTTCAGTGAGAAATAAACACCATTTTGGAATTTGCATTTTATTTGTGGACAGAGACAGTTGAACAAGTATTCCAAATAACACGTGTAAATCCCATGATTGGTCTCACATGTAATACGAGTGGCCTGTAACTATAACGAACTCCAAAAACACGGCGTTGAACATATTAGACGTTAACCATTTAATACGGTTTATTTCGTTATCTGTCCCTTATGCGTTACAATTGGCCAAATACGAGTGCTATAACGATAAATTTATCGCAAAAAGCAGTGCTATGTTATTTCACAGAGGAAATTTTAATAAATGATATGAAATATGCAGAGTCAATATTACCTCGCTTGCAGTGACTCCAAGTAATGTCTTTTCCCGGTTGCTAGTCCATTAATCATCAGAACTTTGAACTCTGCAGTCCGCTTACATGGCGTTTCGCTGGGTTAGATTACATGGTAACCGACGATTCCCTGTACACTTGGACTCACAGACTCGTCATTAAAGCACTGGCATAATGTCCAACTCGAGTTAAACTCGAAAGATGTTGCTGGATTGTGGGCAATGTATTAGAGAGAATGGGGTAGAAAGAACGACATGATTTGTCCAGAACAAAATGGCGGAATGTTTGGTACGCACGGTTAACACCCTACGCCAGCCTTCCTGCTCAAGAGGCAGATATCAATAATCCTTTGTGTCTAAGAAGAGATATTGATCGGGATGACGTTAAGAGACACAGTAAGGATCTAGATAAAGACATTTTTTAAGGGAGAAGGGGGAAGTTATTGATTTTTGACCACGGGGAGTGGGGGGGGGGGGGGGGAGAAGAAACAAATCATATTGATTTTTTAAACTCCTTTCATTATGTCACATTTCTGTTCTCACCTGTGTGAAGGTAAACGTTCGCAATAAAATTGTTTGTCGGTGTTGCATGCGGTAGTTATCAGTCTTAAATATTCTCCAGATTTCCTCACTCACCTCTCGACATTGCACACATGTTGAACTGGCGAAGTTGTTGAAAGGATGCGTAGGTATACATCATAAAGAGGCCGTGGGCGGAAACGTATAATGAGTGGGAAAAACAAAACAAGTTTACTACATTACACGCCAGCATGCATACACTATTAAATCATTGTTTTGCCTACTTCTCGCAATCAGCCCCAAGTTTCGACGAACCTTAATAATGATCGCTGAAATATGCATCACTAGCTTACGTGTCAATTTCCGCGTGATTAACGAGAAGGTAGTAATTGATATTACCCAATCGCTCGGTAGGAATCTACATTTCAGAGATTTATGAAAATTCAACGAAAACAATATCGATAAATTTTTCCCACTTTGTTGGTGTCTTACCTAGGAGAAAAGGATTTGAAAATAAAAGCCATCCAAGCACTTTCGTTTTGACAAAATATACAAGCAGTCATAGCTTTCGAGTGAAGTATTAAGAGGTATGGCTTTAAAAGAGATATCTTTGTAAGTAGAAGAGTTGTATAAATTCACAATAAGATGTATAGAAGTGTGAACTTGTGGAAAATAATCAGAGTGGTTTCTTTTTTCTTACAACAAACGCCCTATCCGCCATTATCAGGTATAAACAATTATTACAGAACTACCGTGCTGACTTTTAAAAGTAGAATGTCATTCATTTATCAATTTGATCTTCTCGTGCATGGAAGTGTCATCGAATTTGTTCAGAATTGTTTCTTTCAACGTTTTATTTTTTATTTATTCGATTTGATTTCTTCATTTTCCATTCATGTAGAGAACGTGGAAGGATAAACCGTTTGTCGGATGGGTCAACAATAATGATAGAAATGTAATTTCATATATTTTATAACATCAATATTAACATGATAGATAGTTGGTTAGATTAATGAAATAGATTTCAATGTGGTCGGATTTACCCAAGGTTGCCCCATCGGTGTGGGTACTAAGGTCCTTGCATTGTCACTCACTAGATTAGCTAATGCTCTCAGGTCCATTTATATCTCCTAGGTAGGCTAAGGACCATCTGTGTGAGTTCAAATGTTTGGCTGAAAAGCATGATAAAAATAAAGAATATAGAACTACTTGTAGATAATAAAAAGGCATGCAATCTCCACAGAGAGAAATCAGTTTCATCGAAGCCGCTACAAACTCATCTAGTCGACTAGAAATACCATCAGTGATCATTGCTAACAGAGCTTTCAATTGGTACTTTTCATAGATGATGGTGTTGTTATTCCGAAGGTTCATTATTTCGAAGGCTGGTGTTTTCTAAAGGCTCGTTTTTCTGAAGTCTCGTTTTTCCGAACACACACATTTCCTTTAAGGTTTTATTGCTCCATTCCCAACTGTAGACACTGTCCATGCTGACAAAGTACAAAATAACACGTAGCACACGAAATTAAGACATCTGAGTGTATAAATCAATATATAACATACAACTTATTAAGATGAATTAAGATTAGATATCAGATAAAATTATTTTTTAAGATTAATTAAGATTAGGTATTAGTTAAAATTATTTAATTTGTTTAAATGAATAACCAATATTTTCTTCGAGGATGCAATAACTTTTTTCATTCTTTCCAAATTCAATATTTCCATTTTGAATTGTTTGACGTAACCATTATTCTCCAGGCATTTGTTTCTTAACATTAAATGCTTACCGAAAACAATAATTGTATTCAACATCGCATTATTTCAGTTAAACCCATATATATGGATTTATGCAAGTGACACATTTAACTCATTTTTCTCTTTAGTCATGAGTTTACTTCCTTACAAAAGAAAAAACGGTGTACACAAATACATGAAAACAATTAATGACGAAGAGGTTGACTTTCAGCGTTGGAAGAATTTCACACAGGTGACGTTTTTATTCCTATCCGGAAGGGTATGATTTTTGTTGAAATTCTACGTTACAATTGGATTGGAAAACATGTAATTTAGAATCGATCGTAGTTTTACAAAGCATCGAAAACGTTGCTGTAATTGTATCAATTCACGTAGAGGCATTTGGAAATATGTTTTATATTTATCTAAAAGGTTGCTTGGCCTATTTACTACTTCAAGTGATATCTGTTAAATGAATGGTAGATAGCATAATTGACTAACTTTCTGTTTTGATAGTAGCATGGCTTGTTTCTGATCAATTACTCGTTCATTTTTATCAAAACCATGCTGTTTCAACTCCTTTTCCCACTTATTGTTAATTGCGGAAATGATAGGAAATTCAAAGCTTTCTTTTTTTCATGGCGTATGCAAATGTCACGGAGGGTTTTTTCTGATCAGGGAGTTGTGCAACCCCCTAATATGAAATGCAAAGGGTATTAAAGGTATCAGAATAAAAAAAATAAATAGTTAAAGAAATAATAGAGACTGCACTGATCTCAAAACAATACCTTTTTCACGGAGCCTCAGGCCGAGGGATTATAGCGTTGCTTTCAGATCACCGCGGGCCTAAAGTTTAACCAAGTCCCGAATATCAGAGCAGTATCTATTGGTTTTATATAACGAATACAATAATGATGAATAGCTAGGACGTCTTGGAAATTGCCAAATGATATGATAAGAAACACAGCTTCGAGAGACAAAATAGGGAATTGAAGATATCTCTCTCCAATTTGACATCAGCTATATGTCGGTGCTGAGTATAGGACATCACAGCATTGTAGTGATTGTGGAATGCTTTTGAAATTCATTAGCAGGTCATTAGAGGTCTGTAAAACATGTTTTCCATGTATTATAAAACAACCTTCCAGTGCAATGCTGCATATAGGTTTTCAATTATTGTAACTTACCATTAATGGTAACTACCATGGGAACAGCCAATTAACTTTCATTATTGCACCTGTTGCCATTAATGGTTAGTTAAAATAATTGAAAAACCTATATGCAACATCGCCCTTGTCATGTGAAACATGCTTCCCCGAACACCAGTTTAACCCCTTCGTCTGCGGCAAATGAAATGCTGTTGGGATTTGGGAGTATCATTTGTGCAAAAATTGCCGCATAAATAGTTGAAAACAAACATATTAGCCTAAGTATAATGCTAGAATTCTTTCAGGAGAACAATCGACCAATATGCTGCCCCTCCCCAGTTATTACTTGTGTAATTTGTTTAAAATAAGAACTAATTTGTAACGATGTTATGTTGTCTGTTGATGTCCGCGGTACGAGTGTTGTTATAGATCCTGTATGATAACACCATGTGAATACATGTATATAGTACAGTATACTCATTTCAACATCAGAAAGACAGAGCATCAGCCGGGCAGGCTGCTCTGATCGTCATCGGAAGAATTACATATATAAATCCTGAGTGCGCGCGGTGATTGGGGGAGTCCATTGTGAATTATCATGTTTTCACAATCATCATCATTATTCAGATTTCAGGGTGATGATTTTGAACGAATCCTTTACACATTACTCTTTGCAACACGCCTATACGTACGCTCCTCCGATAATCATGCTAGCCAAAAAAAAAAACATTGTAATCGCTCTAACATGTCTAATGGGTTGTGTAGAGCGCTTCTTTGCGTCATAAGCCTAAAGGCTTTGAGAACACGAGAAGATAATCCGTAAAGATTTCGATAATGGTTGGAGTGGGATATTGAATATTGGAAGCAGGAAAATGAGAAAAAAGATTTTTTTTTACTTATCGGTATCGTCACTCAAGTTAGTGAGTTGTAAAACATTGAGCGATACGTGGTGAAAAGGTACTTGTTGAAATACAGTGTGTACTTTAAAGGTCGCAAGATTGAAATGTGTAGATGCAACGGAAATAGAAAGAAAATACTATTTGAGAATATTCCTGACAATAAAGGATCTAAGTACATTTAATCTTAGATTTTGACCGGCTCGTCCAAAGTCTAGTGATCTAGTCTAGTCTAGTAGGCCTACACGTAGACCTTTCAACATATTTTTGGAAGGCCTCAATTTAAGAAACTCATCGAGATCAATGCTTTTGTCAAGGACATTTCTTCTCAGCCACGTGATGAGGGTGTTTATGTAGACAGAAGTTTTATTACATGGATTACTGCAACTTAAGTTTATATTTGAAAAGGAAACTGAACATGGGGGACGAACTACAGAGTAATATGTTGTTTGACATGCTGTATATGAATTCTACATCGCTGTCAAGTTTCATATTTCACACGAAATAGTCAGTTGTATACAAAAATATGTTAAGTAGTTCGTCGTGAAATTTTGGAATTTCCATTTAATTTCACCGTAGTTATCCTATTGTCAGATTCAAAGTGGATATTTTGGTTGTTTTTCAAAGTGAGCGCATTGAAGTGCGAACTGTATATGGAAAAAAAAACGTTTCGACTGACAGGTATAAGCCTACTCTAAACCTCTGATGGTTGCATAGCGACAGAACATATTCACATAATAAATTTTTTGAAAGCTAGCAGAGCTAGCATATCCATCTGAGTACGTCTATATAAGCATGTTTGGAGATATTGATTCAGTATGTATCTGGAGGTCTGTAAGTGGAGTGTCAACATTAAAAAAGAACATTGATTATCTTCTCGCTAATGTTCAAGTACGCATTCCTCCAATCGAACCAGTGTGGATGGAGCCATTGTTTCCTGCTAACTCATTGGCCTGGAGTCATAGAATCATAGAATAATTCCCAATTTCTTCAGAGAGAGCTTAGATCGTTGTAATTAGTATTAGTAGACAATTCAAAATCGGGTGAAGTAACCAAGTTGTAGAGGCCTATTTCAAGCAGTTATTCTCGAAAATTCATCTCTAACATTTCTGGTGAGTAGACTTTATTCCCTAGCATCTTGTTATAGGTGGTGAGGTGCTACGGTACTTATGTATGTCTCCCAGTTGTGGCGAGTTGAGATGTGAAAAGCGCGTTCACACAGAGGTAGCAATTTCTTTCAAAAGTGACTCGTACGACCTTCCCACGAACCTGCTACGAGCACTCGGAATACTCGTGCAGAGATCGTATTGTGACTCAGGACAACTCGGGGCAACTCGGTACAATTCGGTGTAAATCGGCGTAGCTTGGGGCAACATTCCACAACTCGTGGGAAAGCCGCGAGTGGTCAAAAAGTTTTGAACATGTTCAAAAATTGGACCAACTCGGTGAAACTCGTGCTGAGCTCGTGACAACTCGGGACAATTCGTGGGTCACTCGCTTTGCTCGTGGTGAGCTCGTGTTGCACTCTTCCAAACTCGTAACTAGCAACGTTTGATCTGCCTCGAGTTGCCTCGAGTTGCGCCGAGTTGGAACGAGTTAACTCGAGTATGGCACGAGTAAACACGAGTTGACATGAGCACGACACGAGTTTTGAACGAGGTTAAGGCGCTGTCACACCTTGGCGTTTTAGACAGCGTATCCCCGACGTATCAAAATTTCTCTAAAACGTCGGCATACGCTGAACTTTGATTTTTTTTTTCAACTCTGGGCGTATACTTAGCGTATTCATAACGAGTTTGACGTATACATAACGTATTAGTAACTTATATCAAACGCTTCGTTAACTTATACGTAACGTATTACAACGAATGCTTATCGTATTGCTGGCGTACACAACTTATGCCCTACGATAGCCTAACTTACGCATAGCGCGCGGCAGCGTATCGCTGACGAACACGTGTCGTAGCCTATAAAAAGGCTGCCGCTCGACTATTCAAATCATAACCGCACGATACATCACCGTATCAACACCACCGCGATGCCGAAGAAAACTAATACGCCATTATACGGTAGCTGTAAGTCATAAATACGTTCAGTAAGTTTTGTGGTCGTCCGAAGCACGTCTTCATACGTTTTCATACGTCAATATACGTTGGAGTTAAGTTACACATACGTTCAAAGCACGTTACTCATAGGTTAGAAGTAAGTTTTACGGTACGCTGGACATTATCCCGACGTACATCGACTTATGAGTAACTTATGAGACACGTGTGTCAACGTGTATCAACGATCGCGTAACTTGCCTACAACTTATGGCCCGCGTATGCGGGACGTATGAGCATACGCTGGCATACGTCGAAAAATTTTGTGCTTGCACAAAATTTTTCGACGACCGACCTCGCCGTATGGCGACGTGTACCAGCGTGTTTTAGCGTACTCTTGACGTATGCAAAACTTACCCGTAACGTATTCGACGTACGCCAGCGTATTCGCCAAATTCCTCATACGTCGGGCATACGCTGTCTAAAACGCCAAGGTGTGACAGCGCCTTTAGAACGAGTATGGCGATACGAGTATGATAGCGATATTCATAGGAGCCTAACGCGAGTAACAGCGAGTTACGTATGAGCGTGCCCCGAACGTATCATCACCTGACAACATCAGCGCGTTTTGTCACCCATTCTATGTCATCCCTAGAGGTGTTTTTTAATTAGCACACGTATGGACACTTTCGAATACACAGGGATAATTCAACCTGAAATTATTTTTCTTTCAATAAAAGCAGACACATTGAAGGCACATATCAGTGAAGGTTTGACGAAAATCCCTAAAAAATGATAAGAAATTTATGATCTTTTAAAGTTAACAAGATCAATGTAGAAATGTAGTATTGGCCACTATTCAAGATAACATCTGAATAGAACATTTCCCCACATCATATGAGGTATCATATTTAAGGGCATAACCTTTCCTACAGGGTGGTACCACATTTTATTGGGATTTGTTGTGGTTTTCATATACAATTAGGGGCAGAGAATGTGATTTTTATCATGTCTAAAAAAAAAAATCCGTGGTAATACACATTTCTTCATATTTCCGAAAATGTATTCATAAACGAAGTGAAACTGTCCCATCATCTGGGTTATATTGGGTGTGTAGGTCCCTTGTGTCCATTATGGGCCTCTTGTGTCTATATTTTCTTCCATATTACAATTTGTTAGTTTGTTTACCATTATGCTACTAATTGGTGAAGAGATGAGTTGTCCTAATGGAGATTTATGGGTACGCAGCCTGACGCAGGTGAAAATCTCCAGGCGAGGAACCTGCCCTACTGTACATACAGATTGCATTTGGAATGTATGTTTTCATGCCTACGAATCAACTTTTTTTTATCACTGAGTCATGAGGTGCGCTACATCACCTTGCAATAATAGTAGAGTGGCATGTTGCACTGGTCTTGACATCAACTATGACCTATCAAATAACCAAATTATTATTTTTTTTCAAAATGGCTGCCACGTGTGACTACCTTTGACCATACCCAGGGTAATCATGGTAATACAGCATAAAGAGTTGCATTTTAAGTGGCGTTAAACTGATTATATAGGTTAAATAATCCAGGCAATTTATTCAAGGTGATCCATAAAATTGCTTCATAACAGCTGACATTGACGCCGACAGCTGTTTTTCATTATACATTACTACTATTCTTGTTCAGTGTTTTTGATTGATAGTTACAATAGTTACAATTGGGAGAAAAGGGACGCCTGTAAAAGTCGTAGAGGCTTGATAGATTAGGCACACCTGTGTATACTCATTTTAATTATGTTCTTTTTAATGTATCTCTGCTTTGTATTCATGCAGATTACGCTTTCTGGAGGTACACCTGACAAACGACATTAAAGGCCATGAAGCCAAAGCATAAATATTTGGATTTTCGGCAGTCATTTTGGCTGTTGCTTGTCTGTTTAGCTTTCATAACCGCGATCTGCCGCTGCAACTCTGTTCCCCAACGAGATGCAGAGGGCGAGGACATTTGCGATATTTGTCACTGCGAAGAGGAAAATCATGTTTACTGCGTCAATGTATTCCTGGATAGAGTGCGCATTCCTCGCATCGTTAAAAGGGATGGGTTCTTCGTTCAGGTGGTTCAGCCTACGGGTACACCAACCATTGATCCCAGACTGTTCAGAAACTCTTCCAACATCCGGGTGTTGAATATGGGAAGGAATGGCTTCAAGAAGTTTCCCGTAGACCTGTTCATGAACTTAAGGGAACTAGAGACGATCCATCTGCACGACAATGCTTTCACGCGTATACCAGCGTTCAACAACCTCACAACGCTCCATAACTTGTTCATTGACGGTAATAAGATTGATGAGATCCACGGAAACTTTCAAAGCGATTGTCCCAATCTTCTGTGGCTTTTAGTTAGATATAATCGTTTGACTAAAATCGTGGCTAATACATTGCCATTGTATCTGAGAGTATTAGATCTTAGTGGAAACGTGATATCCTCAATCCACGAGTTTGCATTTGCGAATATGCAGTACTTGGAGTCCGTAATCCTCTCAGATAACCTCATCATTAAAATCCCTCCGTCACTGTTTAAGTATAACTCATACATATTAACCATATCATTTGCCGGCAACCGGATAACTGACATTGCACAAGATGCATTTCCTCAATCTACTGAAGTGGTAGATCTGGAGTTTGAGAACTTTAGGACTGAAGGTAACGACAATTTCTTTTTCAGTTTCAAGACGGAAAGCAGCTCAACAGACCAAACAACAGCAGAACTGCCTAATCTCTCTTCATTAACGCTACGTAGACTCGTCTGTCAAGATGTATTCACACTAGAGCTGACTGAGATGCCCAAGATCCAATATTTGTCCATCAAAGACAGTTTCATCAAAACTCTGAGTTTTACTTCCGCTTCAGATTTGCGAAACGTTGAAATCAACTCTATCAAGCTTCATCAGATCTATAACATATCGCTCCTGAAATCGCTTCTGAAAATCAAAGCCGAGTCCAATCTTCTTACTTCAATCCCAGCCTTTGGAAGACATTCCACTCTCCTCTATGTAAATCTGGACCATAACAAAATTGTTTCTGTATCTGCATATGATTTTGTAAATATTTCTCGCCTACAAACAGTCTATCTTGCCTACAACAAAATAAACATCATTAGGGGAAATCTGTACAGCCCTAGTATCAGGACACTCGATCTGTCTTTCAACAAACTTACACAGATACAGCACAATACTTTTGCAGACACGCCTAGTCTTGCGATTTTGAAGTTAACGGGAAACCAGTTGTATTCTGTGGCAGCGTTTGGCAGACTGCATTATCTCGGTGACCTCGATATAGGATACAATAATTTGAAATACCTTGATTTCAGAGCTGCGCTGAGCTATCATACCAGCTTGGAATCACTTATATTAGATCATAACAGAATAACGAAGGTAACTGAATTTCCTGCATTTCCTAGACTCTCGTTCCTCACTCTGGATTACAATCCAATTTCTTCTATTTCTAAATACGCTTTCACAAGCCTCCCTAGGTTGAGCCATCTGTCGCTGGCAAACACCGAAATATCCAAGTTTCCTGAACTATCTGGTATTTTCTCGTCCCTAGTTAATCTAATTCTGAAAGGAAATGTTTTATCACAGTTTCCATTACTACCAGAAACTCAATTCCCAAAGCTGTCTTTGCTGGATTTGTCCCACAACAAGATCAGACAAGTTCGTCACAGAAATTTAGAGTCATTCAAAAGCTTAAAAGACTTTTATGTAGACGGGAATCCAATTCCTGACATAGTTAACCATTCATTGAGACTGCCATTATTGCGTAATCTGCGTTTGGGATCAAATATAACAACTGTGGTTCATGGAGACTTAACCCACTTTATGAAGTCCACAGACGTACTACGTAGTATCCATCTAGAAGGCTCTCCCCAACTAAGGATCACATTAAATGACTCATGCGGACTCACGGATATGACTATGATGTCCTCGTTCTCTGGACTAACGATTACGATTAAAAACGCATCAGTTTGCTGGAGCCCTGTCTTGCGCCCGAAAGGACTACAGCTATTTAACGTTAAGACGGAACAATACACAGTCCTCAGTTTTTTTCAAGTCCTTGATCACCTCGAAATATATGATATGCCTCATATCGCCGTACCGTTGTACGCACAAGAGGGGATGGTAGTGTATGCCGAGTTCTTGACCCATTTGACTGTCAGTAACTGTGAATTGACTGACACGCCGGCTGTATTTTCGCCCCGTCTTTGGAACCTCGTTTTAAGCAGAAATCAACTGACGATGTTCTCTTTTAACACACTTGCTCTCATGTTTCCTCGAGTAGTACAACTCGATCTTTCCCAAAATTCAATAAGATACCTTTCTGTGTGCAACATGACATCTCTACATCCATTAGAAATTTTAGATCTCAGTGACAATTACCTTGCACAGTTTACTGACTGGTCTTGTGAGTACGGCTACAGCAACTTCTATGCTCTGAATACAATTGACATAAGCAGAAACAATCTCTTGACACTCAATGACGCTCTCCTCCCTAGTAGCTCATCCGCTGTGACAATAGTGGAGGAAAACCCACTAAACTGCGACTGCAACCTGCGACATGCTGTATACTCTAACGGACACCTCGACATAAAATATGGACTGTGTGCAAAGCCAGAACAGCATGCAGGAAAATTTCTACAAGACCTTCTCCTTGAGGATTTTCCCTGCCCACCTATTCTGAACAACCTCTTTGGCGTCTGTGATGTCAAAGATAACTTAAGTTTAGCTGTGCACTGTCCAGTGGAGTCCCATCCACTTGAAGAGGTCACGTGGTTTCTACAAGGAGCTCCGGGGGGTTCACATTATGACGAATTCCTCAGCCGGGACTCTGTCATATATTTCGCGCTTGATGAACTAAAAAACGAACAGCTATTTTTGAAGTGCCGGGCGACTAATCATCTCGGTACAACGGAAGGTCACATGTCAGTACTGGTGTCAGAGATTTCAGATGAAGCTACTAGTTTTGAGGTCACATGTGACATCGAATTAGAATCGCATCTTCAATACCTGACCACAGTGAGAAAAGGCTTCGAAAATAACATGCAGGAATCTACAACCCCAGAAATATCATACTCCCCTATGAAGAAATCTTTAGCACACTTTCCTGTCGGATGTGCAATTACCGTGGTTCTTGCACGATTTATTTAAGAAAATGGCCTACCCAATCATTATGTTAAGTTTTGCTTCCCCCTTTTTTAGAGTCACCATTCAGAATGTACGCTCAGTTGGCTTACGTAACAAGGAATTAAGTTTTTCCGATGGTTCGATCTCCTGAAGGTTCGCCATTCCGAAAGTCAGTTAATCGTACCGTCAATCAATCTTAAGGTTTGATTTTTCTGTAAATGAAGTAAGGCTCGTTTATCCCAAATGAAATAACAAATTTTTGGTATAAAGAACCTTATCTTATTCTTTTTTAATGAGCCTCCGAAATAACATTCTACAATCGTAAAGACGTGTGTGTGCATATCATGCCACATGATTAATTTCTAACTAAGTTTGCAGTAAGTTTGGGTAGTGCAATAGCTTCTGAATGAATTACTTAATCATAGAAAGTTGAAATCATCCCACTCGAGCAGAAATGTAAGTGTGACCAGACTCCAGTGATATGTAACGATTTGTTCATGTTTTCTTTTTGTATTGTAATGGAGTTACTCATGTTTTGAACTTACAGAACTGATGTGCATTTGACGGAACCGTTCGGACAAACAAATATACTGAACTCATTGAAGAATCAGGCCCAGAAAACTGTGTGCACCAGAAAATCCTAACCGAAAGACGGGATCTCAAAGTGCTTCGCATGAAAGCGTTTATATCACAAGTGCACAATCGAATACCCTTATAGTCTTGGTACTCCTTTTCTCCAATGACAAAACTGTACGAAATAACAATGTGATCAACTTTAATATACGTATGTATCTTGAAGTCGTAAATCTTGCGAAAAAATTGAATTAAAAAAATGATGTCCTTTCTAATTAGTAAGTTTCCACATGACCATGTATATATCTACACAAACACGTTTTGAAACAGGAATATAGAGGTATGGGTAAGATGAATTTTTAGTGATAGATTAACGTCACGTCTTATCAATATTCCGGAACGGCTCGCGTCTTTTCGACTAACAAGTAGAGAGGCTGTAATGAATATTCGCAGAAGAGATTAGGAGAGGCACCCTTTCCCTCGGATATTTAAAGGACGTGCGTACAAAAAAGTAATTATCTTAGGGTGATTTATCCAGTTTTGTCCAGATTCTTGTGAGGTGCAGTACGTGTACTTTACTGTCCTGAAAGGAATCAAAGTCTAAGGTGACCACTTTGCCGGAGTCGATTTCACGCTGTGATATCTTCAATCTCATCACAATCATTGCTGGTAAGTAGACTTCAGTTTCCTGATAACGTTTCTCCATATAAATCGGAGGATGTTATACGTGATATTCAATAGGAAGTGAGTAGCGTCAAGCTTATTTTTTTTTTTTTACAAACGTCTCTCCTTTAAAAAATAGCCATCATAAAGAAGTCAACTACTTTCTCCTTTTATTTTGATTATATCATATCATAATTTCAAGTATGTTTATAAGAAGGAACACACTTATAAACGTGAAATTTCTTATATCATGCCAAATATATGGAAATAGATGTTGTCTCTTGTATCCATGTATCATGTTATCAATTCATTTCAAGGCAAGGGTTGTTTTTTCTAAATCAGGTTTTGAACATCAAAAATTAAACAAGTAAGTTTTTATCCGGTCTTGTTCAACGTTTGACAGGCTATACATAAAGGATAGCTTTTAAGTCCTATACCTATACATAACGTAAAGGTGCTTAAAAACATTGCTTCAACATCTTGATTTTCAGAAAATTTCTACAAGATTTAAAACAAAAGTGGTATGATAGAACACATGTAACTTGGAAATTTAACAAAATACTACAGTACTGCGACCTGTCATGAAAAGGAAAAAGTGAAAATGGGAGTTATATTTTTCTCTATTTTTATGTTTTTCGAAACTATATATTAGATCCTTTATTTTTATATATAGTTTATAGGGGGTATCTTAAACAGATAGTAAGTTGTGTGACATTACTTAACGAACGGCGGTATTTAGCGATAATACCCAATTCGCCATCTTGATCCAAAAAATATTACCACACCGTAGCTATTTCCAATAATAAGCAAATTAGATATTTGATGTATTTGTCCAAGTAACCAAACCAATTTTTCCTTCGGATTAACGAATCCTATTTTCGAATCCTAGTTACTTTCAGATAAGCGGACCTTCGTTTTGTTTCTGTGATACAATCATTTTATGCATGTGGTTAGGATTTTGCCCCAAAGAACTTCCAGATTTAATACGCATACAACGTGTATTATAGACGACCACCAGTGAAAATATGGATAATTGTCTTTCAGTAGTTAACTTGAATGAAGAAATGTGGCAAGGTTGACACGTAGATAGTAGATAGTAGAAGGAAATGAGAATGGGCAGTTTTTGTTTGTTTCAACGAGATAAGGTTATTTACCTACATTAAAATAAGTCCAACCGATTGAAATATCCATTCCCTTGTCATATTTTGTTTTAATTCAGATGAAACTTTTCGGCGGTACGGCTAAATTAGTGTATTACTCGTCATGAGATTGAGACAGAAAAGCGTGTCTCTTCGACCGTCGTGTTGGCTGTTGCTCTTCTGTACAGCCTTGATAACCACGGCATCCTCCAGCGGCGTTATGCATCAAGGAGAGCCAGTGGACCAAGACATCTGCGATATTTGTGTCTGCGAAGTTAAATTGCATGTGTACTGCGTCAGTGTGTTTCTGGACAGAGTGCGTATTCCTCGCATCGTTAAAACGGATGGGTTCTTCGTTCAGGTAGTTCAATCAACGGATGCACCAACCATTGATCTCAGACTGTTCAAAAACACTTCCAACATCCGTATGCTCAGCCTGAGAAAAAATGGCTTCCAAGAGTTGCCAGAAGATCTCTTCATACTCTTAAGGGAACTAGAAACGATCAGCCTACAAAACAATAATCTTGTGCGTATACCTGCTTTCCACAACCTTACAACACTGCAGAATTTGTTCATTGACAGTAACAATATTGATGAGATCCCTGCGGACTTTCAAGGTGATAGTCCTAATCTCCTTCATCTTTCGATGGGATATAATCGTTTAACTACAATTTTGGCTGATACCTTACCAAAGTATCTGATTGGGTTAGATCTTAGTGGAAACATGATATCCTCAATCGATCAGCTTGTCTTTGCGAATCTGCTGTACTTAGAGCACTTAAACCTCTCTAATAACCGCATCACTAAAATCCATTCTACATGGTTAAAGTACAATCTGTACATATCATATCTTTACCTTTCTGGAAATCAGATTAGTGACATTGGCCGAAATGCGTTCCCAGTATCTACACTGATGTTAAAGCTCGAGTTTGACGGCAAGAAAGAAAGTAGTCTAACAAACCGAACATTAGGAAAGTTGCCCAACCTCCTCTCATTAGTTCTAAGTAGACTCCTCTATCGAAATGTTCTCGTGCTACGGTTGACTGAGATGCCCAAGATCCAGCATTTATCAATCAGAGAAAGTCTCATCAAATCACTTGCTTTCACATCCGTCTCGGATTTCGTGCGCGTTGAAATCGACTCTATCAGGCTTCAGAATGTTTATAATATTTCGCTCCTTCAATCGCTTCTGACATTTACCGCTGACTCAAATCTCTTTAGATCAGTCCCATCCTTCTCAAGACATTCCACTCTCACGTATGTAAGCCTGAAGTACAACGAAATTACCTGTGTATCCGCTTCTGATTTGGCATATGCAACCCGTCTCGAACAGGTCCATCTCGATCACAACAAGATAAGTCTTATTAGAGGAACGCTTTACAACCTTAATCTCAGCATACTTGACCTATCTTTCAACAGGCTTACACATATAGAGCAGAATACTTTTGCAGGCACACCTAGTCTTATGCATTTGATGTTAAAAGGAAACAAGTTATATTCTATGGCACCTTTTGGCAGACTGTGGTTTCTCAATTACCTGGTTATAGAGTATAATCATTTGATAAACCTTGATTTCAAAGCTACGATGAATGATTGTACAAACGTGGAAGCCCTCTTCCTAGATCATAACAGAATAACTACGGTTACTGAATTTCCTGCACTTCCTCGACTCTCCTTCCTCACTCTGGATTACAATCCGATTTCTTCTATTTATAGATACGCTTTCGCAAGCCTGTCTGGATTGTTACACCTGTCGCTTGCCAACACTAAAATATCTCAGTTCCCAGAACTATCAGGAGTCTACTTGAATCTTTTATACCTAATTCTTAAGGGAAATGCTTTAACACAATTCCCATTGCTCCCAGAGGTTCAGTTTCCAAAGCTGTCTTTGCTAGATTTGTCCGACAACAAGATCAGACATGTTGAATATGACAAATTACAGTCTCTCAAGAACCTAAAGTCATTTCATATAGACGGAAACCCAATCCCTTACATAGACGGTCATTCACTGGGATCGTTATTTTTGAGCAGTCTACGTTTAGGATCAAATATAACAACTGTTGTGAAAGGAGATCAGATCCAATTTATGAAATCGCTAGGAAGTGTTCACCTAGAAGGTTCACCACTCCTCAACGTAACATTAGATGACTCGTGCCAACTCAAATACATACATACAATATCCTTCTCGGGGCTTACTCTTACAAGGAGGAACGCATCAATCTGTCGAAACGCTGGTACTTATTTGAAAGTTCTAAGGTTGTTCAACGTTAGCACAGAACATAGCACATTCTATAGTTTGATCAAAGTTCTTGGCCGTCTTGAAGTGTTTGATATGCCATATACCACCGTACCGCCATATGCACACGAAGGTATGGCACTGTATGCCGAGTCTTTGGAATACTTGGTTGTCAGCAACTGTGACTTGACTGACACGCCGGCTATATTTTCGCCCAATCTTTGGAAGCTCGTCTTAAGCAGAAATCAACTGACGATTTTCTCTTTTAACACACTTGCTGTGATGTTTCCTCGAGTTGTAGTACTCGATCTTTCTCAGAACTCAATAAGATACCTTTCTGCGGGGAACATGACCTCTCTACATCCGGTAGAAATTCTAGATCTCAGTGGCAATGACCTGGCACGATTCACAGACTGGTCTTATGGGTACGGTTATGGCAACCTCTATGCTCTGAATACGATTGACATAAGCAGGAACAATCTCGAGACACTCAATGACGCTCTCATTCCGAGCAGCCCGTCTTCAGTAAACATATTCACTCTTAGAGTGATAGTTGATGGAAACCCACTGAACTGTGATTGCAACCTGCGTCATGTTACATCCTCCCTAAAACACATGTACATACACAATGGTCAATGTGCAAATCCAATGCAGCATAAAGGAAAACTCCTTCAAGACCTTATCCTTGAGGACTTTCCCTGCCCGCCTATCATAAGCAATATCTTTGATGTTTGTGATGTCAAAGATAACTTCAGTTTAGCCGTGCACTGTCCAGTGGAGTCCCATCCACCTGCAGAGGTCACGTGGTTTGTACAACCAGCTCCAGGTGGTGCGCACTCTATATCAGATGATGACGGACTCACCGAAATCAGCCAGGACTCAGTCATGTATTTTGCGCTCGACGAACTCGAGAATGAAAAGCTATTTATGAAGTGTCGAGCGGAGAATTATCTCGGTTCAACGGAAAGTCACATGTCCGTATTTGTATCGGAGATTTCAGATGACGCTTCCGGTGTTGAGGTTGTATGTGACATCGAATTGGAGTCGGATCTTAACTACGTGACCACTGAGAAAGAAGATGTAGACATTTACGTGGATGAATCCACACCTTTAGTAATATCCCACTCGCCTAAGAAGGAGTCTTGTGCGTACCTCCGTGTAAGATATGCAATTACTGTGGTTCTCTTATTGCTTATTTAAGACAACTGTCAGCCCATTATAGATTAGTTGGATCTCCTAATGCCGATTTCTGTTTTCTACCATTTGTAGGTGTTACGATCAGTTCACGCCAGAAAGGATCGCACAAAATGATACCAATATTTAGTTTATGTGTTCTTTATTATATGGGGTATTTTCCCCTTCAAAAACCAAGACAAGCGTTCACTTTCAATACATCAAGAAATAAATACATGTATATAGATTATTTTACAATGTATGGATACAGGTTAGCTTACAGTGCTGGAGGATACTGAAGTCCAATGGATCCACGGCTCTCGCTGATGGTCCAGTTGATAATCCGATCCAGTATTCCCAAATTATGATCGCAATGTTGATCCCAATGTTGTACGCTGAAGAACAGGTATTCCAGATAGTCAAGTCCAAATAGATGATCCAAAATGGTCATATGTTAATCCACAGAGCTTTCACGCTTTCACAGGCAGGATCTCATAAGCGCTATTTAACAGGCAGGTATTTATCCACGGAGAGAAAGTCCTCGTATAAATCCACAGGTAGGTATTGAGCCAGGGTCACAACAATATCTTAGATGCAGGTTACTCTTATCACAGGTGACTGGAGCAAGATGATATGAAAACTGAGCTACTATTGAAGCAACTCATATATATACTACAATCTGTATATTCTAGAAGCTTCTATTATCTGCTTATAGAAAATTCTAAGTACATCTAGAAATACATGATAAACAATATTGACCTGACCTACATTACACTGATGAGTCATCACTAGCCCATCTGAGCTCCTTTATTATGCTAATGAGTCTCAGCTAGCTGCAACATTCTTTCATGTAAATAACATTCTAGACTCTTCTGGGCAGTACACATTGCTAAATGTTTATTTCACCAGTGAGGAATGTCACAAGCACCCAGAGTGCAGCTAATTCAAGAGCTACATGTATGGCTATATATGTATAACTTACACACATTTGTAACATAGGGGAAACACCTATGGCTTATATAAAGATAAAGAAATGATATTAAGTTTTTTGCATGGTTTTGCGGGTAAGATTCCATCGCCCGTTTGTGTTATATATTTAATGATGAGATGATTTGATTTGATGAGGCTATAGCGCTACCGTGATGAAAACACGTTTTAAAGGAGAACCTGTATTTGTTAAATATAGTTAAAGGCATATAATATGGCGTTCCAAAGTATCACAGGTCATGGTAAAAGTTGTATTTTTGATGGAAAATTAATTATGGTACATGTCATGTAGCTAAATGTGAATATCAATAAGTGACATGTAGCCATGGTAACCGCGTTCACGCACAACCCTATTCCTCTCCCTCCCTCTCTTAAATTCACTATCAATCTATCACTCCATGTTTCTTCCCCAGTCTCTTTATAGGTTGTTTATTATTTTTTATTGAAATATTATTTCCTTTCATAAAACATGGCAACATTTTGCACGATAGCATTTAGTATATTAGTTAAGTGGTGTCGCTGAAAAATATTTTTTAACAGTTTTGTTTGGAGGTTATTTACTGAGGGCGATTGAATGATATAAAGATATCCTCGTTCCTCCTGCTCACTCTTTACGCCAGACATCTGTTTGTGTTTCTCCCCATCCCATCTGTCTGTATATTCCTCTCTTTATATCATCTTGCTTTGCACATTCTACGCCATGATTTAGTATATACTATGTCTAAGGCTGCTGTTAAATGTATATATATCTTGAGCGCCAAAACGCATATCCGTTTAATTGTTACAATATTCGTATTTCAACTGATTCATACAATTGTAGACCTCTATATCATGTGAAATTCTCTTTCTCTCATTGGCAGATATCATGCAGTGTATATTGCATACATAACGTGCATTTAGATGTAAATAATACATTTTTATAACTTTTATGTACACTTTGGCTCTCAGCATGAAATGTCATGTAAATAAAGTGTATATCATGAATTATGTAGACATAAATCCCTGTTTTTGACGAAGAAACAAAACCTCTTTTACCTAGAGGTATATGTGTGAAAACATGTCCTTTTGAGAAAAGGAACATTTTCACAAAAAGTTAGTACAACAAATTTTACGAGAGCATCTCAAACGTGTCGTCACAAAATCAAAACATTTTTTTTAATCGTAACTTTCTTATCTTTTTTCGGATACTCATCAAACCGTCACTAATATATTTTATGTTCCTGCTTCTTTTTTTTTTAAGAAACCACCTGAAATTTAGGGAGGGCTCCCTTTTTGAGAAGGGGTCGTGGTGGTATTGATTATTGGCCGTGACCATGAAGGAATAGAAGCCATGGTCATGACAGAACGGTTGTCAGGTCATTATCAGTTATTATCCGTTTCTGTAAAATGTGTATTGATATTGTAAAGTGATCTGGCGTATGACATTTTATGCCAAAAACTGGAAGAGGTTGACATTTGTACATGACTTATCAATTACCCAAATCCTCCTACATCTTTGGCCGGTTACTATCCGTTTCTGCAAAGTATGTATTAATATTGTAAAGTGATCTGGAGTATGAAATTTTATGCCAAAACTGGAAGAGTTCTAAAGTTGTACATATCTTATCAATTACACTTACATTCTTTATTCTGATCGGTTTCGTGACGAGTTTCCCAGCCTAGTGATAAAGGAACAAATTGCATCGTTACTTTCGTGCATTTCACTTCAGAATTATAAACTCACCACTATCGTATCTCGCTTGTTTGTAGACTCTTATTGTGTGATTTGTGAACGCTTGATCAGTGAATGTTTTATTTTCCGTAGCTTAGAACTTGGGTTGGCTGGCTTGCACAGTAATTTTGTTTTCTGGATCGAGAAACGTTGGGGCTGGTTTGCGCCATCGTTGCCTCGCATGTTTGGACTCATTCCAATTGGTGTTCCTTCGCGGAAAGATACTTTAGGGTAACAATGAATGTAATAAACAGGTATTTTAATCATATAGCCGATAATCTGATTTGTTTCTTCGTACTAACACTTACCTTCACCATTACTCATACACGATACCGACCTATAATATCGGGTCATTGCGATGATACAATTTTTCTTTCAATCCCCAAATAAGATCAATCCATTAAAATCAGATTTCAGGAGGAAATATTTTGCACAGTTCACACAGTAGCTCTGTGAGTACGAATATAGCAACCTCTGTCATGTCTGTGCTCTGAAGACAATTGCGGTAGGTAGAAACAATTTAGGAAAAGTGACCCTTAACGACACTCTCATCCCTCACATCTCATCTGCAGTGATGACATTCAATTAAAAAAAAGGAAAGGTCGCTATCTATTTATGTGTTTATCAGCGGAGTCTTTTATGGCATTTGACTCCTCTGACGTCACTTCGAGGTGTGCGTTTTATTTTTTTCAAATTTTCGTCAAAATGAGACCTTATTGCACAAACAAATGTGAAATTCGCTTTCAGTGGATAATTTTACATTTCCCATAATAATCTTTAACAATGATATGCAATTGAATACAAGGAATTAACAAGGTATAAACAAATATATATCAAGACAGTTCACCTTGAAGTGGCAAACAGAAAAAAAAATGTACAAATTATTAAGTAAGATAAGTTACAATTAAAGTACAATACAATACAATACAATACAAGTATTGTACTTGAAGAAAAAAAAACAGCCTTAGTCTACATAAGATACGTACATTTCTTGATATCAATTTCAACGAGAGAAGGCTTATTGCTAACTAATGGATTATCTAAAATAAGATTAATTTCATTTAAAAAGTCATCACCACGTCATGATGGGGGTCTGTAAACTACACCGACTACACCGACACCGACTTTCTTCTTGTAATCAGGTAACGATATTTCGACAAATAGAGTCTCCAAAATACTATTCATTCTATTCAAATCACTTAAAACAGTATAATGTATATTTGAGGGAATGTAAAGGGCAACATCTCCCCCTCTCTGATCCGTTTTATTGTTAATAACAAAATTGTGATCCGGTATAGAAAACATAGAGTGTGGAGTATAATTAAGCCATGTCTCGGACAACGCAATAATAGCACAATTGGTATCTATACGGTCTGCAAATAGGCTAAATTGATTGAAATTTCTATTGGCACTACGAATATTTAGATGAATAAAATTGAAATTTGAGTGCTAATTACCCTTAATTTTTTCGGAAAATTGATTTGGGGTGAAATATTTACAATTATTTACTGGTTGGTGTGTGTCATTATCATCAAAATTTAACTCAGGTTCTTTCATATGAGCATCAAGAGATCTTGCATATTACGCTCATACTGTTCAGTGTTTAAATTCTGGGGATTATCACTAAGATTATGGTAAGACTGAAGAGTACATACGAAGTCAGAATCATTTATAACTGAGAATGGAAAAGCACTCATGATTTTCAAATACCAACTCAGAATAAAGCAAATGAATTCACTTAAGAAGCAAAAAGACAAATTACGAATGAAATGTATGTTTACGGAGTTAACGTAGCATAGCAGCTGAAGAATCTCAGACCACGATTTGTTACAGGTAGAATCAAAGGCATTCTTTTTAAAATAAACCCAAAAATGATTAAGACAAATTTCAAATTGATCAAAGACATACAGTACACTAAAATCGAATTAAAAAACAAACTTAAGGAAATTGTGGTGATGATACCTCCTTTTGCCGCCACAACAAAACAGGTTTATTGTGCTAAAGTAGAAATAAAACCAATAAACCTTGGAAAATCTTCAAAAATACACGTTCATGAATGAGATCATGTAGAAATTAAAAAAGGAAGAACTAAGATCATCCAAAATCATCACAAGAACAGAACATCAACCATTATCATTATCATTATCATGATAGGATAATACTGAAATTCATCCAAAATGGACGAGAAAGAGAGAGAAAAAAAATATTCACACACACAAGGGAGTTGGTCAAGCCAGATGAAAGCATGCCCAATTACATCAAGGACATCAGAAAACACAGAACTATATTAACGTCGCACATTACAGCATACAGATTGAAAACATTACAACGTGCGAGCGACCACGCAAACGTCGCAGAGCTCACGACCCCGCGATGTGTGCAGAGAGCTACACAACCGTCTGTTGCACCACAAATTGTCGCCCCTGCACAAATTGTCGCCGGCGACAATTTGTGCTGCAGGTGTTGTTCCCATTTTTTACCCTCACGGGCGACAATTTGTGCAGGCAAACTGATAAATAGTTGCACAAATTGTCACCCCTTGCACAAATTGTCACCAGTCCCTGTCTTCAAGGTAAAGAAAATATTGCCGTTTGTGGTTGTGCCCGTGATGTGTATGTAAGGTGTGTGTTGCGCGCGTGCTGGCGTATTATGATGTTAGTATGGGCTAGGTTGTGTGCGTGTGCGCGTGAGTGTTGAGCTGGTATGTAGGGTGTGCGTAATGGGGATGTTGAGGTGGGTGTGTGCAATATACGTGTGCGTAACTGTGTAAGTACGGAGTACTATGTGTGGGTGCATGGTGATGGTGGTGCTTGTGTAATTGTGTGTGTGTGTGTGTGTGTGTGTGTGTGTGTGTGTGTGTGTGTGTGATGGTGAGTGGTAATATAAACAAATGTCGAAACACGATCATGCTTATGATAGTGCCAATAAGTCAAAATGAAAATAATTGACAATATTCGAGAGTAAAGACAGCTAGTCAAATTTCATTATCTCCTTCTACGAATAATACGAAAGCAGGGGAAACAGTTTATGATTTGTTTGTTCTGGTATTACGCCACTATTATGTGTTAGAACTAAAAACTTGACTTTGTTAACTGAAAATATTGTCTGTCTCCACTGTTTTTTTATTCTCTTAGAGGAGTATTTGTGTTAACTGCACGTACCCCCACACACACACATGCAGAAAAACACACACGCACACACACATATCCCCTGCAGACAGACGTCCACAACCATACACTTACTAACCCACAAAAACCCACGAAAATGTGAAAATACCTTACTTGGTATATGTGCGTGTATCAGTAGGGTGGATGAGGTGAATAATTATGCACTTGTGTCTACAAGCACCAAATTTGGCACACATGTTCAAAAATTGTATTTGGAACAATATTAGATATAGACGCATCTCAAAATATTTTAAGGGGCGCCTGGGGGCAGCCCCCAAAGTAAAAGCTTAAACTCCAGCATTTAACCTTTGAGTAAAAGGAAAAAATAAGTAGAAATTGCCCCCTGGGAGAATTTTCGGGGCTATAAACATGCATGATACAATCAAGGATGTTTAAGCACATGGATATCCAGCTGCTGCTTGATTAATGCAGATTTATTCTGCATTCTACTCACAAAAGAACGCTTCACAAAGATTTTCTCTTTGATCTTGATGTTCAATGCCGCCGATTCTCTGGATGATTTTTGCCTGTATTTGACGTATAAACAAAATCTGATGCGCAGAAGAATTTGGGGAAACATCCTCACCCTATATGCTTGCGCAGTTGTGACATGTAATACCTACGGTGCATCTATAAAGATTCAATCGAGGAATATTGTTACAATATGGCAAAAAGGCTCTAACCATGATATCAAGTTGCAGTATTAAAGTCTCAATTTCACAATGTTCCGCATCATATTCCATTAAAAAATTGCATGCAACGTTACTTTCAGATATTTTCCTTTCGGACAAGTAACATGACAAACGTGTTCAGCCGCGTCCAACCTAGTATTTCCATCTCAAAAAGTATCAAATTTCGTATTTGCTCGTACTTTTTAACTACATAACAAGCACTTAGTGACAAAATTAAAAGTTCAGCAGCGGAAGCTGAAATGTATGCATGTATAGGAATGCGTATGATCTATTTTGAAATCCAGGTGAACGTGACACAATCGCGCATGCATCATATTGTTGAGAGCAGCTGCTATTCATGAATATTAAGTGGCGGCATCAAACCTTGTTCAAAGTGATGTATATCCATGTGCTTAAACATCCTTGATGCAATCGACACGAGTTAACGTTTGAATAAGAAAGGAAAGAATGCATATTATCATTAACAGACAGGCATACCCGCCCACATTAGAGCATCAACAGCAGTAGAAACTGTTACGTGAAACATGTGAAAAGTAAGACATTTAATTGGCCACGCCAAGCCCACGTCACTGATTGTGTCAGTTGAGAGCATTACACGTATATAAAAACACATTGAATTGTAGCATAAGACAACTGATGTAAGCAAATCCACAACATAGCGTACTGAATGCAGCTGTTCGTGCATCAATTGAATATTCGTACATACTACACGAAAGCAACATTATAGACTACAACCTTTGCTAGGTGATTACTTCGTTGTGAATCAGATAACACCACTATGAATTGAGTAGGTACCAATAAAAGAGAAGCCAATGACATCATTGCCATTCTACAAGAAAACAATCACATGGTCTGCCAATGCATACAAATATAATGTAAATATTTTGAAGAACAAGCAACTCATGAGTGCGCATATCTGAACAAATCGAAGTATTATTTGCATACAAACTACGGTGTGCATGCACGGAACAATCATCTGTAATAAAAAAAAAAAGAAGTGAAAATGCACAGTTCGGTATAACTTAACAACTTCAGGACCATGGACAGGTCGATGTGTATTAACTCAATCGACTTTCTTTGGCTTGGTACTGAGAGGGTTAAATAACTATCTTTACGAGATAAACTAGGGTAAATCGTACAGCACGTATTGTAAACAAAGAAAACCGTAAATGCATACTACTGTTACTAATAACGCAGCCAAATACACAAACAGACCACCTGAGAAAAGCAGTCAAGACCCAGCGAAATTAAATTATAACCCATATACGACGAGTGGAAGTTTAAAAGGGGAGATGACTCAATATGTGTCAAATCAATGGTACTAGCGATCACTATGTTACTTAAATTTGATCACGATATGACATATGGAGGTACTAGAAATTAAACATTTTTATTGGTGTACGTTGAGTAATCACATAAATCAGGCAATTATATCGTTGCATAGCATTTAGTTCCTGTATGGCTATAGACATTTATATACAAATATCTATACAAGCATGTTTTGAAACAAAGGAAGATTGATCACCGACACTGGTTACGTGATGCAATAAAACGCTTCAGGCAAGCTGGCTTCCAATCCGCCAGTCAGGAGAGAGGTGTTAATGTATTAGGAGAAGAGCCCTTCCACTAGAGTGTTTAAACGATGCGCGCATATCTCAAGGAAATGTTGTCATTTCAATCTGGGACCTCGTGAGGTGCGGTCCGTGTAACTTTTGTTTTCCTTAAAGAAATCCATTTCTGAGGAGTGGTCACATCACCGGAGTCGAATTCAAGCAGTGTGATCTGAAATTCCATCTCAAACTTTACTGGTGAGCAGACTTCCATTTTCTGATATCTCTTTTCTCCAGATATATCCGACAATCGAAGACCTAAATAGGTTGTAAATTACCTCAAGCTTAATTTGATTGAAAGCATCTCTATTTAGAAAGTAGCCATCATAAAGAAGTTAGCTACTTTGCAAAGAGTGCGGATAAACACTCTATTGCTTGATATGTTGCATAATTTCGGTTAGTTTATTTGCTGTGCACTTGCTTATGATCATCGACTAACTTTCACGATGGTATGGCATGGGAGATTGAAATATCTTTTTTTACGCGGAATGGCATCTATGAAGTCATTAGTTTTGTTCAAAGTCTTTGCTTCTGTGACAGAATCGTATTATGCATATGGTAAGCTTGTCGCCCTAAAAACACCGATGGGCATATGAACAATAGTCTTTCACTAATCTACTCTATTTAAGAGTATCTGGATTTCTTATATTATTAAACTACATGTATTTATGACAGAACAAATGTAGCAAATTCAATGCTTTGTTCTTCAATACATGTTTGTTTTTCTCTTTTAAATGACTAGGAATGTAAATTTGTGTATGTTTGTTTGCTTTGTTGGTATATATATATGTTTCTTTTAACCATATATACGTTCAAATGCATTACGTGTACTGTTTTTTTTTTTATCTTGCACAGCCCCCCCCCCCCTGAAAAACAGCTTTTGGCTGAAGATGGTCACCGTTCTAAAATGACATGAACTGACCTGAACTGAATAATAATGACAGGATTAATGCGTAGGCCTATAAAGCAGATAGATATATGACGGAAAGAAGAACATGAATTTATTGTTTGCTTCATTCTTACTTACGAGGTTGATAACCAGACTGAACTATATTTACATGGATGTCTCTAAAGCGTTCTCGTACTATCAAAACGCATATACATACAAATTACCAAATTGTGTTTTCAGCACATGAACTGCAAGAATTGCTTTTGCGAAGTTTCTTTCACACACGAACACACTCAATTTGCGGGAAGCACTTGTTATTCCGATGGTTCGTTATTCCGAACGTTACGCGACAAATGCTCGGATTAGCGAACCCTTTTTCGTTTTTGGACTAACGAGCATCGAGATATAGGAAATTTACATGTTTCGGAGTTACGAACCTTCTGAATAACGAACCTTCGGAATAAACGAACCTTCGGAATATCGACCTCTAACCCAATTTGCTAGTCTGGGGGCTCGTTATTCTGACGATCTGGTATTCAGAGAATTTGTTTATCCGAAAATGAAGTAGGATTTGTTTATCCGAATATGAAAAAGGCTACATCAATTAAAAAAAATAATTTACAACGAAATCGTTAATCCGATTATAGTTATTACGCTGTTTTTTTTTTAATTTGATAAGTTTATTTCCTTTTTGGAGTAATGATTCCTACCTCACTTACGAATAAACGAACCCTTTTCTTTTTTCGGATTAACAAACTTTCGGAATAACGGAGTGTAGGAAGATTAAGATAAGCTTTACGACTCTATGAGCTCTATTTTCTACTTAGCGCGTCCATTCTGCTCCTGAATTCAGGGGGTGTTTCACCAAGCTGTTCGTAAGTTGCGAACGACTTTACGAACGACTGGTAATCCCTTCTTGTGCTAAATCAGATTCTCATTGAACAAAGTGTGGTATCGCATTTAGCATAAGAAGGGATCACCAGTCGTTCGTAACTTACGAACAGCTTGGTGAAACACCCCCAGGTCCTCATTTTGGCTCACGCATACAAATTAATGTTTGGTTTGTCGCCTTTAATGATCTTCAAATCAAACTTAATCATTCTGCATTTGACATGATTTAGAGTCTTACACCGCCAGTGACCGCCCGGTTTCTCCATATTCATATACATGTGTATATGTACATATATCAACATATGAATTAATTCCTTAACCATGTTAACCTTTCTTTGAAAATACAATTTGGCTTTGAATGGCGAAAATTAGGAATAACGAGCTGAAACCGGACTGACACCAACTTTCTCTAAATATTGTAACATTATGTTGGAGCAAACGTGTGATCTCTATATTCCCAACTAATTGCAATAACTGTTCCCTGTCATATTTGGTTTGCATTCAGATCAGGCGTTTCGGTGGTACCCATAGACTAGTATCCAGCTCATCATGAAGCCGAACCAGAAAAGGGTGTCTGTTCAATCGCCATGTTGGCTGTTGCTCTTCTGTACAGTGTTGATAACCACAGCATCCTCCAGCGACGTTGTGCATCAAGGAGAGGAAGTAGACGAAGACATCTGTGATATTTGTATGTGCGAAGAGAAATTGCATGTGTACTGCGTCAGTGTGTTTCTTGACAGAGTGCGCATTCCTCGCATCGTTAAAACGGATGGGTTCTTCGTTCAGGTAGTTCAATCAACGGATGCACCAACCATTGATGTCAGACTGTTCAAAAACATTTCCAACATCCGTTTGCTCAGCATGGGAAGAAATGGCTTCCTAGAGTTGCCAGAAGATATCTTCATACACTTAAGGGAACTAGAAACGATCATCCTGCAAAACAATAATCTTGTGCGTATACCTGCTTTCCACAATCTCACAACACTGCAGAATTTGTTCATTGACAGTAACAATATTAATGAGATCCCTGCAGACTTTAGAGGTGACAGTCCGAATCTACTACGGTTCTCCATAAGATTTAACCGTTTGACCACAATCTTCGCTAATACCTTGCCACAATATCTGATACAATTAGATCTCAGTGGAAACATGATATCCTCTATCCAGGAGTTTGCATTTGCGACTTTACATTATTTGGAGTCATTAGTTCTCTCTGATAATCGCATCACTAAAATCAATTCTAAATGGTTACAGTGTAAATTATATCTATCACTTCTTTCCTTTTCTGGTAACCAGATAAATGCTATTGGCCGAAATGCATTCCCCTTATCTACGCAAATATTAAAGCTCGAGTTTGACAGCAAGCAAGAAAGCAGCCTAATTAACCAAGCATTACAAAACCTGCCCAACCTCCTCTCATTAGTTCTAAGTAGACTCCGCTATCGAGATGTTCTCACGCTACGGTTGACTGAGATGCCCAAGATCCAGCATTTATCGATTAGAGAGAGTTTCATCAAATCACTTGCTTTCACATCCGTTTCGGATTTCCTACACGTGGATATCGACTCCATCAGGCTTCAGAATGTTTATAATATTTCGCTCCTGCAATCGCTTGTGAGATTTACCGCTGAATCAAATCTCTTTAGATCAGTCCCTTCATTTTCAGGACATCCCACTCTCTTGCTTGTAAGTCTCAAGCATAATGTAATTACTTCTCTATCCGCCTCTGATTTGGCAAATGCAACTCGTCTCGAACAGGTCCATCTCGACCACAACAAAATAAGCCTCATTAGAGGAACGTTACACAACCCTAAGCTCAGCATACTTGATCTATCTTTCAACAGGCTTACACATATACAACATAATCTTTTTGCAGGTACCCACAGTCTCATGCATTTGATGTTAAAAGGAAATAGGATTTATCTTATGGAACCGCTCACCAGAATGTGGTATCTTAGTGTCCTGCATATAGGGTACAATAATTTGATCAATCTTGATTTAAGAGCTACGCTGGGCTCATGTACTAATTTGGAATATCTCTACTTAGACTATAACAGGGCAACTACGGTTACTGAGTTTCCTGCACTTCCTCGGCTTTCTTTCCTCGCTCTAGATAACAATCCAATATCTTCTATCTCTAAATACACTTTTATCGGCCTCTCAGGGTTGATTGACCTTTCGCTCACACACACTAAGATATCCCAGTTTCCTGAACTATCTGGCATTTACTCGTCTCTAGCAAACCTAATTCTTAAGAGAAATTTGTTATCACAATTTCCATTGCTCCCGGTGGTTCGGTTTCCAAAGCTGACTTTGCTGGATTTGTCCCACAACAATATCAGAGACATTCGTTATAGCAATGTGGAGTCGCTAAAAAGCTTGCGAGCTCTTTATATGGAAGGGAACCCAGTCCTTTACATAGACATCAATTCATTGGGATTGTCATCATTACACGTTCTGGGATTAGGGTCAAATACAACAAACGCCGTGAAAGGAGACCTGATCCAGTTGATAAAATCTCTAGACAAGGTTCACCTAGAAGGTTCACCCCTGCTCAGGATAACATTTAACGATTCGTGCCAACTCATGGACATGAATCCAATCTGCTTCTCAGGGGTAACGATAACACTAAGGAACGCATCAATTTGTCGGAACCCTGTTACCTATTTCAGAATGCTACGACTGTTCAACGTTACAACCGATCATAACACAATTCTGAACTTTTTCCAGGTTCGTACTCATCTCGAGATATATAACATGCCATATATCTCCTTCTCGTTATATGCACACGAAGGGGTGGCTCTGTATGCCGAGTTATTGAGCTACTTGACGATCAGTAACTGTGACTTGGCCGAGACGCCGGCTATATTCTCGCCCCATCTTAGGGTGCTCAATTTAAGCAAAAATCAGCTGACGATGGTCTCTTTTAACAAACTTGCTGTCATGTTCCCTCGAGTAGTCGAGATCGATCTTTCTGAGAACTCGATAAGATATCTTTCTGCGTGCAATATGACATTCCCTCATCCTTTAGAGATTCTATATCTCAGTGACAATTATCTTTCGACCTTCACAGATTCGCCTTCCCAGTACGGGTATGGCCACCTCTATGCATTAAATACGATTGATTTAAGCAGAAACAACCTAATGACCCTCGACAATGCTCTCATTCCGAAAAGCCTGTCTGTAGTGAACATATTCACGGTCAAATTGTTAGTTGAGGGAAACCCACTAAACTGCGACTGCAACTTGCGACATGTTACATCCTCTAACAAACACCTCGACATAAAAGATGGTCAGTGCGCATATCCAAAGCAACATGCAGGAAAACTCCTTCAAGACCTTTTCATTGATGATTTTCCCTGCCCACCTATCATGAACAACATCTTTGATGTTTGTGACGTAAATGATAACTTGACTTTAGCCGTGCACTGTCCAGTGGAGTCCCATCCACCCGCAGAGGTCACGTGGTTTGTACAACCAGCTCGAGGGGGTGCGCACTCTATATCAGATGATGACGGACTCACCGAAATCAGCGAGGACTCTGTCATGTATTTTGCGCTCGACGAACTCGAGAATGAAAAGCTGTATATGAAGTGTCGAGCGGAGAATTATCTCGGTACAACGGAAAGTCACATGTCCGTATTTGTATCGGAGATTTCAGATGACGCTTCCGGTGTTGAGGTTGTATGTGACATCGAATTGGAGTCGGATCTTAACTACGTGACCACTGAGAAAGAAGATGTAGACATTTACGTGGATGAATCCACACCTTTAGTAATATCCCACTCGCCTAAGAAGGAGTCTTGTGCGTACCTTCGTGTAAGATATGCAATTACCATGGTTCTCGTATTGCTTATTTAAGACAACTGTCAGCCCATTATAGATTAGTTGGATTTCTTAATGCCGATTTCTACCATTTGTATGGGAAACACCTATGGCTTATATAACGATAAAGAAACGAAATTAAGTTCTTTGCGTGGTTGTGCGGGTAAGATTCCATCGCCCGTTTGTGTTATATATTTAATGATGAGATGATTTGATTTCATGGGGCTATAGCGCTACCGTAATGAAAACACGTTTTTAAAGGAGAACCTATATTTGTTAAATATAGTTAAAGGCATATAATATGGCGTTCCAAAGTGTCACAAGTCATAGTAAATTTTTTTTTTTTTTATGGAAAATTAATATGGTACATGTCATGTAGCTAAATGTGAATATGAATAAGTGACATGTAGCCATGGTAACCGCGTTCACGCACAACCCTATTCCTCTCCCTCACTGTCTTAAATTTACTATCAATCTATCACTACATGTTTCTTCCCCACTCTCTTTATAGGCTGTTTATTATTTTGTATTAAAACACTTATTTCCTTTCAAACAAAATGGCAACATTTTGCACGATAGCATTCAGTACATTAGTTGAGTGGTGTCGCTCAGAAATATTTTTTTAACAGTTTTGTTTGGAGGTTATTTACTGAGGGCGATTGAATGATATAAAGATATCCTCGTTCCTCCTGCTCACTCTTTACGCCAGACATCTGTTTGTGTCTCGCCCCACCCTCTCTTTCTGTATATATGCCTTTCTTATTACATCTTGCTTTGCACATTCTACGACATGCTTTGGTATACAAATAGAGACTGCTCTTAAGGGCATGGTTAAACCTAAAGGCCCTAAATGATCTCAACGCAGTATTATCATTATCTCATAGTATTGTTTTGAGATCAACGCGGGACTATAGTTTAACCATGTCCCGAATATAAGAGCAGTTTTGTTTTCTGTACAGAATAAAAAATTATGATGAATGAATTAATTAATTATGAAGATATTTCTAACACGCAGCAAGATTTCTCTTTCTACTTTCATCACTCAACAGCCCATGTCCGCTCTATCGTTGGCGTACACTGCTCATTGCGTATTTGCACCGCGCGTATGACAAGCCGTTTTAACATTAATTCCTATTTCTTGATATCACGAATTCGACTTCTCGATATTAAGCAAATAATCAACACTGGTGAGGGTGATGGGACGAACTATCACTACCGAGGCGATCTGGATGTAGCTATCTTTCCGAAGCGCAGCTGAGGAAAGATAGCGTATACATTCAGATCGCCGAGGAAGTGATAGTTCGTCTCATTGCCTGAAACCGAAAGTTGATTATTTGCTTCATTTTCCTTTCTTGATTTTAAGAAATTTAATTCTTGATATCAAGATTTCAATTTCTTTATATCAATAATTCATTTCTTGATATCAAGAATATGAATTCTTGATACCAAGAATTCGACTTCTTGATATAAAAAAATCGAATTCTTGATATCAAGAAGTCGAATTCGTGATATCAAGAAATAGGAATAAATGTTAAAACGGCTTGCCATACTATTAGCGTAACAAAAGGCGCGCGCACAAAAAGCATTGTGGCGTCATGTTGATCAGCTTGCTTGGCACTGCTCTTTGCAAAAAAAAAAAAAAAAAAAAAAAAATCCGCGACTCGGCACATTGATGCGCTGAAGTCTATGGGTTTCTCAGCGTTGGTCGCTCAAATGAGTTTACACGCAAAGACCAAAAGACTCGAGCACAAGCTGGCTGCCACTTATTATTTATATAATTTATGCAAATAAATGCACGCAGTTTTATGCAAATAAAAGTGCAATGCCTGCTGGAGTATGTTAATGAGGTTCTCTTGCTAGCATGGTTGGATCTAGTTCATGCTTGTCAGCCAATCAGGTAACAGGATTATAGAGATGAGTTTTATATTATTTACTCTGTCTAAGGCTTTTGTTAAATAAATTTCTTATATATATCTTGAGCGCTAGAACACATATCCGTTTAATTGTTACAGTATTCGTATTTTAACGAATTTCTACAATTGTAGACTTTAAGATCAAGCGAAATTCTCCATCTCTCACTAGCACAGATTATGCAGTGTATATCACATGCATAACGTGCATTTAGATGTAAATAGTACAACTTTTATGTACACTTGACGTGCAATACTCTGGCTCTCAGCGTGAGAAGTCATGTAACTATATCCTGAATTGTGTAGACATCAATCTCTGTTTTCAATGAAGGAACAAAACCTCTTTTCATAGAGGTAAACGTGCAGAAACGTGTGTCCAATGATATTAAAATGTACATTTCTTTTCGAGAAAAGCAAAATTGTCACAAAAAGTTAAGACACAACATATAAAAATCAAAACTTTCTTATCCTTTAACGGATTTTCATCAAACCGTCACTCGTGTATTTATTTCAGGTTCCTTGTTTTTGTTTATGAAACCACCTGAACTTCAGGAATGACTTTCCCTTTAAGAAGTGGTAGTGGTGGTATTGATTATGGGCCGTAATCATGAAAGAATAGAAGCCATGGTCATGACAGAACGGTTGTCAGGTCCCAGTCTTCACAGCTTTCACTCTTTACTTTTAAAGTTTGGAACGTTTTTAATGATTGAATACATGCACGTCCCCAAATCTTTGACCCGATATTATCCGTTTCTGTAAAATGTGTATTAATATTGTAAAGTGATCTGACGTATGAACTATTATGCAAAAATCTGGAAGAGGTTGAAATGTATACATATATTATCAATTACCTAAATCCTTCTAAATCTTTGGCCGGTCACTATCCGTTTCTGTAAAATGTGTATTAATATTGCAAAGTGATCTGACGTATGAAATATTATGCAAAAATCTGGAAGAGGTTGAAATGTATACATATCTTAGCAATTGCCTAAATCCTCTTATTTTTTGGCCGGTTACTATCCGTTTCTGCTAATAATAATAATAATAATAATAATAATAATAATAATGATAATACATGAAATTTATATAGCGCACTTTCTATCTTAATGAGATGCTCAAGGCGCTTCAGAGCAAATTAAAGAGAGAGAGATAGAGAGGAAACAAAATACAATACAGGTATGAACTTGTATGTCAAAAAGCATTATTATACAGGTATGTCTTTAGGTTGCCCTTGAAGGTGGTCACTGACGTCAGGGTTTTCAAACTCTGTGGAAGAGAATTCCACAGGGTTGGCCCTGCATGAGCAAAGGCCTGTTCTCCCCACGATCTCTTTGAAACCGGAATCTGCAAAAGACCGGATGTGGAGGATCTTAAGGTTCGTGATGGCTAATAGTTGTGAATTTATTATAACTGGGGGAAGTTCCGTTGACAATATGAAATACTAAAATAAGTATTTTGAAGGCAAGGCGTTCCCTCAGGGGTAACCAATGAAGACTTTTCAAGACAGGGGTGATGTGGCTGCGCTTGTCGGTTAAAGTTACAATGCGTGCAGCTGCATTCTGTAACTTCTGCAGTTTCCCAATTTGAGAGTCTGGTAAGTTATATAGGAGACCACTACCGAAATAAAGCCGCGACGCAAATTAGTGAATGTACTAGTTTCTCTGTTGCAGAGCGAGTGAGATACTTTCTTATAAATCCAATGTTGCGCAATTGATAGCGGACTGATCGGCAAATACTTGCAATCTGATTTGACATAGACATATGGGAGTCAAAAACAACACCAAGGTTGCGACATGATTTTGACAAGGGAATGTTGCTATCTGAGATGGAAATGGAATCAATGTCTAGTTTGTTGGGTTGAGATTTTGAGCCAAAAAGTAAAAACTCGCATTTACTTTGGTTTAAAAGTAATGAGTGTGACTTCAACAAAGTGTCAATATCCATTATACACCTTTCCAGATTACAAATAGCTTGGGTGGCACTAGTTTGATTGAGTGAAAAAGAAACAAAAATCTGAATACCATCCGCATATGAATGATAATGAACGGAGTGGCGTCGGAAAATATCTTTGAACCCTGTCAAATAAACGGAGAAAAAAATGGGCCCTCCAACAGAACCTTGGAAGACACCGCAGACCATTGATCGAGATGAGGAGGTAACACCATTCAGAAGGACTGACTGTGAATGTGAGGAAAGATATGAGTTCAGCCATTCTAAAGCCTTGCCTTGAACCCCTAAACTAGTCAGGGTATTGATGAGTAAAGTGTGGTCAACGGTGTCAAATGCGGCGATAAATCTAAGAGTACCATTGCTGTTACTGATCCACTGTCCATTTTCTGAAAGATGTAACTGGAAACATTAGGAGTGTCTCGACACTATGATGAGGTCGGTAGGCAGACTGAAATGGGTCAAGTAAATTGTGTTCTAACAAATAGTCTGTCAGTCTTGAAAAGAGAACTCTCTCTAGAATTTTAAACAAAAAAGAAGATTACTAACTGGACGGTAATTTTTTAGTGATTCACAATCTAGAGATGGCTTTTTCAACAATGAACGAATAAGGGCCAATTTCAAAGCTGATGGGACAGTGGCTCCACCTATGCTTCCATTTATTATCTTACAAATTATTGGAGAAAAGTAGGCGCACAGTCCTTAAAAGAATTGTATGGGAATGGGAAACTAAGGATATTATTTTGGAGGTAGTTTACGAAGAAGTTGAAGGATCTCATCCGCAGAGGTATGCTGAAAAGTATCTAACGTGTAAGGGGTGACATGTTCAGGTTTAGGATAAACGATATTAGTATTAAGACTACGACGAATATTCTGGACCTTTAAACAGAAATAATCAATGAATGGCTCAGCCAATGCTTAACAAACGGCATGCTTAGGTAAAGGAGAAGGTTGGCTACGATTTCAAAGTCTGTTGGCCACATTGGAGAGCGTCTTGTTGTCTGCTCCACAGTCTTCAACGAGTCTGGTGTGATAGGAACATTTAGCCCCAAGAACAAAATGGTTCACTTGATCTTGTTGAGTGCAGAACAGCTTGCGATGTACCTGGAGTTTCCCATTCTTACTCCATCTTCTCTTGGGTCTTCGTCGCTTTTTCTTTGCAGCAGATATTGTAGAGTTGTACCAGGGACTGTACTGATGAGATCTTGCAAAATGTGTATTAATATTGTAAAGTGATCTGGAGTATAAAATGTTATGCAAAAAACTGGAAGAGGTCTAAAGTTGTACATATCTTATCAATTACACTGACATTCGTTATTCTGATGGGTTTCGTGACGAATTGCCCAGCCTAGTGATAAAGGAACAAATTGTATCGTTACTTTCGTGCATTTCACTTCTGAATTATAAACTCACCATTATCGTATCTCATTTGTTTGTAGACTCTTATTGTGTGATTTTTGAACGCTTGATCATTGAATGTATTATTTTCCGTCGCTTAGAACTTGGGTTGGTTGGCTTGCTCAATGATTTTGTTTTCTGGATCAAGAACTTTGGGGCTGGTTTGCGACCATCCTTACCTCGCTTTTTGCATATTTGGACTCGTTCCAATTGGTGTTCCTTCCTGGAAAGATACTTTAGGGTAACAATGAATGTAATAAACAGGTATTTTAATACTGTAGCTGTCTGATTAAATTCTTCCTACTAACACTTACCTAAACCCTTACTCATACACGATACTGACCTATAATATCGGGTCATTGCGATGATACAATTTTTTCTTTCAATCCCCAAATAAGATCATTCCATTAAATTCAGATTAATATAGTAACCTCTGTCATGTCTGTGCTCTGAAGACAATTGCGGTAGGTAGAAACAATTTAAGAAGAATGTCCTTTAACAACGCTCTCATCCCTTGCAGCTCATCCGCTGTGACGCTATTCAATCTGCAAAGAGGATAAGCCACTTAATTGGGATTAAAACCTGCAAATGATATGTAAAAAGAGTTAAATGTTCATTTTATCTCGCAGTATTTTACGGTGGTTTTGAAATGTGACGCTTGTAAAACGCAATGTACAATATTGTGCATTTCTTTTTTTTAAAGCATCGTGGACACAATCCCTTTGGAACCATGACATTGATGCCAACACAAAAGAGTCAAATTTGGCGGGAAATAGATTGAACCCTATTGGAATTGAAGTATTCATATCTAAATTTTATCTGACCTACTTGGATGTAACTTTGATGTACTCTATGTATTGAATTGATATTTCCATCATGCCAATGTAAACATCCTGATATTTTATGCCATGGTTATTTTCGCGTAGAAAAGAAGAAGTGCAATTGTGATACAAACACCTGTGTTCCCACCTCCCGTACCATTTAATCTTTCCCTCTTCTCGCTTCCCCTATTTTGATTTGAATCATTTAAACCACTTTCCTCTCTTCCGCTTTAATATATATGTATATAAACATTTTCCAACAAGGCAGCATCTAAAAGATGTTCCTGTAAAAACACTTTTTTCATCATGAGTGCGCATTTATCTGTAAATTAAGTCTTGGTAGATTTTTTTTTTTTAACGCGGGTGAAGGAAGAAACTGGAAAGACAAGCATGACAAGAGTGTTGAGAGCCAAAGCATGGAAAAAACTGCCAACAACCTTTCATTGGATACAATTTCGTTTCCGTTATGAAGATAAAAGGCTGCTCTCGTTGTGGGTGAACTTACCTCACGTTGACTGGAGGCAGATGTCGACATGTTGACTTCGCCCATTGTTGAAAGCAGTTTCGACTCCCCTGAACGAACACCCGATAACGTCACCACATCAAAGTTAGCATAATGTTTTCGGCGGTACCTGTACCACTCGTCTTCAGTTGAGCATGCCGTCATAAGCCACCAAATTAAGCTCGGCGGTGAAATCCAGAAATAACGCGGGCGTAAATCGGACGGTAAGCGAATTGCGCATGTGCGCTTTCAGGAAAGGTTCAATCCAAAACGAAAACAGTCTAACGATGACGTATGTAGGTACACACATGCACTATCAATGAAAATTTTTAGTGGTGTACGTCGAGTAATCACATAAATCAGGCAATTATATCGTTGCAAAGCATTTAGTTCCTGTATGACTATAGACATTTATATACAAATATCTATACAAGCATGTTTTGAAACAAAAAAGATCGATCACCGACACTGGTTACGTGATGCAATAAAATGTTTCAGGCAAGCTGGCTTCCATTCCGCCAGTCAGGAGAGAGGTGTTAATGTATTAGGAGAAGAGCCCTTCTTCCAGGGTGTTTTAATGATGCGCGCATATCTCAAGGAAATGTTGTCATTTCAATCTGGGACCTCGTGAGGTGCGGTCCGTGTAACTTATGTTTTCCTTGAAGAAATCAAAGTCTGAGGAGAGGTCACATCACATCACATCGAATTCAAGCAGGGTGATCTGAAATTCCATCTCAAACTTTACTGGTGAGCAGACTTCCATTTTCTGATATTTTTTTCTCCAGATAGATCCGACACCTAAATAGGTTGTAAATTACTTCAAGCTTAATTTGATTGCAAACATCTCTATTTAGAAAGTAGCCGTCATAAAGAAGTTACCTACTTTGCAAAGAATGCTTATAAACACCCTATTACTTGATATGTTGCATATTTTCGGTTTGTTTAATTTTTGTGCAATTGCTTATGATCGTCGACTATCACGATGATATGGATACAGTGGGAAATTGAAATATTTTTTTTTGTACGCGGAATGGCATCTGTGCAATCATTGGTTTTGTTACAAAGTCTTTGTTTCTGTGACAGAATCATATTATGTATATGGTAAGCTTGTCGCCCTAAAAAAAAAACACAAGTGGGCATACGAACAATAGTCTTTCACCAGTCTACTCTATCTAAAAGTATCTGACTTTCTTATATGATTAAACTTTATGTATTTATAATAGAACAAAGTAGCACATTCAATGCTCTGTTCTTCAATACATGTTTGTTTTATCTTTTAAATGACTAAGAATGTAAATTTGTGTATGCTTGTTTGTTTTGTTGGTATATCTATGTTTCTTATAATCATGTATATTTTCAGATGTATTATGTGTAATGGTTTTTTTTTTCATCTTGCACAGCCCCCCTGAGAAACAGCCTTTGGCTGAAGTGGGTCACCGTGAACTAGATATATGAAGGAAAGAAGACCAGGAACATATTGTTTGCTTCATTCTTACTTACGAGGTTGATAACCAGACTGAAATATATTTACATGGATTTCTCTAAAGCATTCTCGTACTATCAAAACGCACATATATAAAAAAAAAAAAAAATATCAAATTGTGTTTTCAGCACATGAACTACACGACTGATGTTTTTTCTCGTTATTGCGAAGTTTCTTTCACACACGAACACACACAATTTGCGGGAAGCACTCGTTTTTTCGATAGTTTGTTATTCTGAACGTTACGCGACAAATGCTCGGATGAACGGACCCTTTTTCGTTTTCGGACTAACGGGCATCGAGATATAGCAAATTTACGTGTTTCGGAGTTACGAACCTTCGGAATAACGAACCTTCGGAATAAACGAACCTTCGGAATATCGACCTCTAACCAAATTTGCTAGTCCGGGGGCTCGTTATTCTGACGATCTCGTATTCAGAAAATTTGTTAATCCGAACATGAAGTAGGATTTGTTTATCCGAATATGAAAAAGGCCACATCAATTCAAAAAATGAAATTACAACGAAATCGTTAATTCGATTATAGTTATTATATATTTTTTTTATTTCATAAGTTTATTTCACTTTTGGAGTAATGATTCCTACCTCACTTCCAAATCAACGAGCCCTTTTCTATTTTCGGATTAACGAACTTTCGGAATAACGGAGTGTAGGAAGATTAAGATAAGCTTGACAACTCTATGAGCTCTATTTTCTACATAGCGCGTTCATTCTCGTCCTGAATTCAGGTCATCATTTGGGCTAACGCATAAAAATTAATGTTTTTTCGCCATTAATGATCTTCAAATCAAAGTTAATCATTCTGCATTTGACATGATTTAGAGTTTTACATCACCCAGTTTCTCCATATACATCTATGTGTACATATATCAACATGTGGATTAGTTCCTTAATTTTTTTTGAAAGACTTCAATTTGGCTTAAAATAGCGAAAACTAGGAATAACGTGCTGAAACCGGAGTGACACCAACTTTCTCGAAATATTGTTACATTATGTTGGAGCAAGCGTGTGATCTCTATATTCCCAACCAATTGCAATAATTGTTCCCTGTCATATTTGGTTTGCATTCAGATAAGGCGTTTCGGTGGTACCCATAGACTAGTATCCAGCTCATCATGAAGCCGAACCAGAAAAGGGTGTCTGTTCGATCTCCATGTTGGCTGTTGCTCTTCTGTACAGTCTTGATAACCACGGCATCCTCCAGCGGCGTTGTGCATCAAGGAGAGCCAGTGGACCAAGACATCTGCGATATTTGTGTGTGCGAAGAGAAATTGCTTGTGTACTGCGTCAGTGCGTTTCTGGACAGAGTGCGCATTCCTCGCATCGTTAAAACGGATGGGTTCTTCGTTCAGGTAGTTCAATCAACGGGTGCACCAACCATTGATCCCAGACTCTTCAAAAACTCTTCCAACATCCGTTTGCTCGACATGAGAAGGAATGGCTTTCATGAATGGCCTGAAGATATCTTCATGCACGTTAGGGAACTAGAAACGATCAGCTTGCAAAACAATAACCTTGTGCGTATACCTGCTTTCCACAACCTCACAACACTGCATAATTTTTTCATTGACAGTAACAATATCAATGAGATCCCTGCAGACTTTAGAGGTGACAGTCCGAATCTACTACGGCTCTCCATGAGATTTAACCGTTTGACCACAATCTTCGCTAATACCTTGCCACAATATCTCATAGAATTAGATCTCAGTGGAAACATGATATCCTCTATCCAGGAGTTTGCATTTGCGACTTTACATTATTTGGAGTCATTGGTTCTCTCTGATAATCGCATCACTAAAATCCATTCTACATGGTTACAGTATAAGCTATACCTATCACATCTTTCCTTTTCTGGTAACCAGATAAATGCCATTGGCCGAAATGCTTTCCCCTTATCTACGCAGATATTAAAGCTCGAGTTTGACAGCAAACAAGAAAGCAGCCTAATTAACCGAGCATTACAAAAACTACCCAACCTCCATTCATTAGTTCTCAGTAGACTCCTCTATCGAGATGTTCTCATGCTACGGTTGACTGAGATGCCCAAGATCCAGCATTTATCGATCACAGATAGTTTCATCAAATCACTTGCTTTCACATCCGTTTTGGATTTCCTACACGTTGGTATCGATTCTATCAGGCTTCAAAATGTTTATAATATTTCGCTCCTGCAATCGCTTCTGAGATTTACCGCTGAATCAAATCTCTTTAGATCAGTCCCTTCATTTTCAGGACATCCCACTCTCTTGTTTGTAAGTCTCAGGCATAATGTTATTACTTCTCTATCCGCCTCTGATTTGGCAAATGCAACTCGTCTCGAACAGGTCCATCTCGACCACAACAAAATAAGTCTTATTAGAGGAACGCTTTACAACCCTAAGCTCAGCATACTTTATCTATCTTTTAATAGGCTTACACATATACAACAGAATCTTTTTGCAGGTACGCACAGTCTCATGCATTTGACGTTAAAAGGAAATAGGATTTATCTTATGGAACCGCTCCCCAGACTGTGGTATCTTAGTGTCCTGCATATAGGGTACAATAATTTGATCAATCTTGATTTAAGAGCTACGCTTAGCTCATGTCCTAATTTGGAATATCTCTACTTAGACTATAACAGGGCAACTACAGTTACTGAGTTTCCTGCACTTCCTCGGCTTTCTTTCCTCGCTCTAGATAACAATCCAATATCTTCTATCTCTAAATACACTTTTATCGGCCTCTCAGGGTTGGTTGACCTTTCGCTCACACACACTACGATATCCCAGTTTCCAGAACTGTCTGGCATTTACTCGTCTCTAGCAAACCTAATTCTTAAGAGAAATTTGTTATCACAATTTCCATCGCTCCCGGCGGTTCGGTTTCCAAAGCTGACTTTGCTGGATTTGTCCCACAACAATATCAGAGACATTCGTTATAGCGATGTGGAGTCGCTAAAAAGCTTGCGAGCTCTTTATATGGAAGGGAACCCAGTCCTTTACATAGACATCAATTCATTGGGATTGTCATCATTACACGTTCTGGGATTAGGGTCAAATACAACAAACGCCGTGAAAGGAGACCTGATCCAGTTGATAAAATCTCTAGACAAGGTTCACCTCGAAGGTTCACCCCGGCTCAGGATAACATTTAACGATTCGTGCCAACTCATGGACATGAATCCAATCTGCTTCTCAGGGGTAACGATAACACTAAGGAACTCATCAATTTGTCGGAACCCTGTTACCTATTTCAGAATGTTACGACTGTTCAACGTAAGAACCGAACATAACACAATTCTGAATTTTTTTCACGTTCGTACTCATCTCGAAATATATAACATGCCATATATCTCCTTCCCGTTACACGAAGGGCTGGTTCTGTATGCCGAGTTATTGATCTACTTGACGGTCAGTAACTGTGATCTGGCTGAGACACCGGCTATTTTCGCGCCCCATCTTTGGGCGCTCGATTTAAGCAAAAATCAGCTGACGATGGTCTCTTTTAACAAACTTGCTGTCATGTTCCCTCGAGTAGTCGAGATCGATCTTTCTGAGAATTTGATAAGATATCTTTCTGCGTGCAATATGACATTCCCTCATCCGTTAGAAATTCTATATCTCAGTGGCAATTATCTTGGGCAATTCATGGATTCACCTTGCCAGTACGGGTATGGCCACCTGTATGTATTAAATACGATTGATTTGAGCAGAAACAACCTAATGACCCTCGACAATGCTCTCATTCCGAAAAGCCTGTCTTCGTTCGTTGAGGGAAACCCACTAAATTGCGACTGCAACCTGCGACATGTTACATCCTCTAACAAACACCTCGACATAAAAGGTGGTCAGTGCGCATATCCAAAACAGCATGCAGGAAAACTCCTTCAAGACCTTTTCATTGAGGATTTTCCCTGCCCACCTATCATGAACAACATCTTTGATGTTTGTGACGTAAATGATAACTTGACTTTAGCCGTGCACTGTCCAGTGGAGTCCCATCCACCCGCAGGGGTCACGTGGTTTGTACAACCAGCTTCAGGGGTTGCGCGCTCTACATCAGATGATGACGGACTCACCGAAATCAGCCAGGACTCTGTCATGTATTTTGCGCTCGACGAACTAGAGAATGAGAAGCTGTTTATGAAGTGTCGAGCGGAGAATTATCTCGGTGCAACGGAAAGTTACATGTCCCTGTTTGTTACGGAGATTGTAGATGAAACTACTGGTTTTGAGGTCGTATGTGACCTCGAAATAGAGTTGGATCTTCAATACGTAACCACTATTAGAAAAGGAATAGAAAATAGCATAGATGAATCGACACCATGGGAAATATCAAACTCGCCTATGAAAAAGTATTTGATATACTTTCCTGTCGGGTGTGCAGTCGTCGTGGTTTTTGTTGTATTTTCCATTTAATCCTTCAATGAGACGTACTGTAACATAACATTTTTTTGCTATGATGTTTCTTTGAATCGTTTGATATTATTGCTCATTAAGTGCAGTAAATTAGAAAAGGAAATGTTTTCGAACATCCCAGAGCTTCAATGACAGTTTGTATGAAGTCACATAATCAGCACCATCAAGCGTACAGGTTGTTTTTGTTTAAATGTTAACATTCAATGTTAACACAGGCAATGATATGATTACCAAGATGGGGTGTATATGAGGGGTACATGGTTAAAAAGCTTCATTAATCATCATGACATTATGTCGTTTGTTATGCGTATACGATCAATTAATGCTCAGTCGTTATGTATTTTTAGCAAGGTAAAAAATGAAGTGTTTCCAAATTAAGAGTTTTGAGCATGGATTGACATAACTGAATTTGAATGATGTTAATCCGGTGATTAGCGGAAGTCCACATTCATGCATGCATGTCATGTATTTATGTACTCGTACGTAAAGGAAATTTGTTTGGAATAACTTTGTTAAAGATGTTAAAAAAATTTAAATGTTGTTTCATTTCCTTTCAATCTGCGAAAGTCCAAAAGTGTCATACCGACTAATTTTGGATCAATCATGCAATTTGAGTTAATTTTCATACGAGACTTGCGATTGATTTTCCATTCTTCTACCGAGGCAATTTATAATAATTATACCCTCCCCCTCAAAACAATCTTCATTAGGAATAATTGTAAGCGTTTGACAAATCTCAGTTTCAATTTTCATAATTGCTGAAAGCAAACGTAGGATACTATTGAGTAGCTTCGCAATGTTTAGTACAACCACAGACGTAATAACCCTTTGGAGTTGCCGCACTAAGTGCTTTCATTACCATTACAATAATATCTTCTGGGATAAAGCAACAAAAAAGATTCATGACGTGACGTTTGTTCTTCATGAAAGCATACGCTTCTGTCCTTTTGGTCTTTTAATCCTTATTTTCGCCAAACCCGAGAGTTGTTAAAAGTTGGTTTGTATCGACAAATGTTGGGAAGAGAGAATGAGACAGGAGCTTAATAGCTTTCGTTTAAGGTTCTTATATTTACATGGTGATATAAGTCTCCATACGCCAGCTTAAGAGATTCATCGATGCAGAAATCTGGAATTTAACATATTGATATATCACATTTGTAAACATCACATGAAAAGCTTTTCATGTCAGGTAACATGAAAATTATTCAATGATCACAATAAAACGAAATGTCAATTATGCGCCTTTAAAACCACAGCACATTGAACCTATACTCATTATGCATATACGACGGGAGAGATGGAGGCATAACAAAATGCAATGATATAATATTGAAACCGCAGAGAGAGTCGTTAACATCAGAGACATAACGTTACACATTATAGTACCTTTTCCAATATCCTTGTAGTGCTGTAGGGAGATGCATTGATATTATCTTTCTATTCTTATGATAACAATAAATTAAAGATTAGACATAAATTACAGTTAAAAAAAAGTAATGCCGTGGTGTGCTTCAGGTGCACATAGTGAAATGTTCTTAAACTTCCTTCGCAGAGCTGTATATATGTTGTCGTATCTGCATGATGATTTAGTTGAAATATGGCTGACTTTCTACATTTTACTTTGTGAGCAATGCAATTGACTTGAGGTCATTTCATACCAGCAATTTTCTACTCATGCGCAGATTGCAACTGCAAACTGGCTTATTGACGAAGTGTAATTATTTGGGAAGCACTCGTTATTCCGAACGCTACGCGACAAATGCTCGGATTAACGAACCCTTTTTCGTTTTCGGACTAACGAGCGTCGAGGTATGGGCAATTTACGTTTTTCGGAATTACGAACTTTCCGAACCTTCCGAATAACGAACCGGAATATCGAACTTGAAACCGATTATTTTCGCAAGAAATGTTTTCAGTTTCAACTTCAGGAACAAACACAGTGAATGGCGTTATATTCTGTCCATTGTTCAACCCCCCCCTGCAGTTCGCCTATTTTCGGTCCATTCACTTGTAAGTACAGTAACACCATGTTGGATCACTTTCTTTCAAAACTGAGCATTTAAAAAAACAATTAGAGTGCAATTAAGCTACGGTAAAAGTTCCAGTCCAACACCTTAATTTTATGAGTAGTTTGAATATCTTATGAAAAGGCAGACATTTGAAGGCCAAAGATAGGTATACATAAAAGCACTATGTAACAAACAACTTACCAAAACTTTAGTATGAACGTACACTTATGATATAATATATATAATATATATGTAATATATAACACATAGTCCTATATATAGTATATAATATAGATAATACACGTACAAGTTCACGTATATATAATGCAATATTCACAGTGGTGCCCAATCTTTCAATTGCAAAATTACCTAATGACATTATTAACTTTTGTGAAATAATTCAACACTTGTATACAAAAGCATAAAAAATGCAAGCCGCGACGTTTAACTCATGAAAATCAGAACGTAGGAAAGTAGTGCCGTGAACACAGTTGGCCGAAATATTGAAATGAAATGCTTCTTATCTAAAGAAAAAAAAGGTCTCGTTATAGATTCAAAAGAGTTATGAACAGCACATCTAATCCATTGCATAGGACTATTGATGGTGGTTTAATACATTTGTATCGTTTACGCCTTTTGCTGTTGTATATTTTTTGTAGTTCATGTTTCACCTTTTTTCTGATTCTTATTTTACTTCAAATTTGTGGATTCTAATTTCCATTGAAATACTGCTGTTTCTCTTTCTTCCTCTTTTAGATCATCTATCAATTATGTCATTTTACATTTGTTTCGTTATGATCGAATGCTGATGAATTTAATGACAATGCTTTAGTAATGATGTAATGTAACATAATCACGTAAAGATGTCATTTTATACTAAAATACGAACGTCACTTGTTTCTATATAACTAGCATACTGGAACAGGAATGTGAGGGTCGCGTGACACTGGCATCTATATAGTGTACCTGGAGTGGTGAGTGACGTCAGTTATAAAGTCTCATTGATATTCCAGGGAGGCGTCTTTGTCCAGTCAGGAGAGAGGTGGAAGTGCGAGGTATTACGAGAAAAGTCCCGCTTCCCGCGAAATTAATGGATGTGCTTTAGGGAAGTTAGTGCCCTTACAGAGATACATCCAGTTAAGCCAATGATCTCAGAGCGGGCAGATAGGATCTCTTTGAATTCCTGGGCATATCCGGAAAGTGGCCGAACTCGATTTCATCGAGTGCGACTTGCAATTCCATTCCACACTTATCCATGTTTACAGGTGAGTGGGCCTCAATTTCTTGTTTTCCCTCAAATATTTTGGGCAATTTGATGGGATGTACTCGTTATTCCCGAGATTCATTATTCCGAAGGTTCGAATACTTCAAAAGTGCGAATACTCCGAAGGTTCGTTATTCCGAAGGCTCACTATTCCGAAGGTTCATTATTCCAAAGGTTCGTCATTCCGATGGTTGATTAGTCCGAAAAAGAAATAAGGTTCATTATTCCGAAGGTCCGTTTGTCCGAAAAAAGAAATAAGGTTCGTTAGTCCGAAAACGCCTTCCCGGTTTCGCCACAGATTATTTCAGATTCGGATTGACGAACCTTCGGAAAAACGAACCTTATTTCGTTTTGGGATTAACGAACCTTCGGACTACCGAACCCTATTATATTTTCGGATTAACGAACCTTCGGAATAACGAACTCTATTTTATTTTCGGAATAACGAGCCTTCGGAACAACGAACCTACGGAATAACGCCACAAATGCTCGGAATAACGAACCCTTTTTTCGTATTCGGAATAACAAACATCGAGGTATAGGCAATCTAAGTGTTTCGGAATTACAAACTTTCGGCATAACGAACCTTCGGAATAACGAACCTTCGGAATATCGACCTATAACCGGAAATCACTACTTCTTCGCAAAATGTATATTACTATCGTAACAAAAAAGGGCAAGTATTTGAATATTCTCCACGTGGTTTGCTTGGATAAGATGCTGGATTTTTTTTTGTATTTGTATTCTTCACTGTTACTTTACTCTACACCCAATGACGAAAATGATGTCGTGGTTTCTTAAGTCATATAGTCCTATAGACAATGTTCGAATCATAATTTCGAATTTAAGCATGGATGTAAGTAGTACAACGAATGTATGTGATTGTTTAAAGAATATTCGTGTGTATTTTTGTTCAGATGTCATTAAGAAATCCCACAACACAATTTTATATCATCTGAATCTTGCTCGTTAACTTTGAAAGGGGAAAAAAGAACTGATATCAAGGTCCCCTAAATGATTTATTTTTATGTAAGTAAAACTAACTAATAAAAAGTTTGACAATTTGATCCACTGAGAGCGTTCCATCCATCGACCACAATCGTGGATAGTGTTTTGCATAAATTCATTAATGTAGTATTTTTTAGCGTCTACGGAGTTGAAGTCACGTTGGCACTCCGAGCAGTGTGGAAATGTAAGGGGAAGCGTGAAAATATTTGTAAGAACGATTAAGTAACGCATTGAAAATGATGTTCAAAACGGCATAGTGTCGCCATACGCAATCTTGAGGGCAAAATCTCAGCGCTTGTTTTGCTACGGAATATTGTCGAAATTGGTCCAATCCGTCTCCAAAATGATGTAAAAATTTTGTCTGCAAAATTATGAAACTAATTATGAAACTTGTCATGTCGGCCTCCCAATACTAAACTCAATATATTTGACGAGTGCGAAGAATCTTTGGCATTTCCAGGTGACTTTGGTCACATCGTTGTGGTTATAGGTGACTTTAACTGTGATATACTTCAGCATTCCACAGTAATGTAACCAAGTAAATTCCCTGTATCCTCTGTTCCACAATTATATGAGTTTGATTGATCACTGCCGTGATTTGTACGTTAATTGAAATAAACAATCACAGGGTGTGTGGTCGTTATTAATTATGAGTCTATGTTTTCAATATGTTATGGAAAGAAATATTCTGTATCTCGAAGGAATAACAACCTTAAAGGGAGAGGTACACTTTTCTTTAAAGAACCTTACACGGCCGAGTTCAGTGGTTAACCCTGGCACAATTCTTATTAATGCCATAACTTATATTACGCAGTAGAGATCGATAGAAGTTATTAATGGACGTTATAAACAGTCACACGCCCATTTGTAAGGAATGTGCAGAACGTAAAATGGCCTCTGTATGCTTTGGATGACTTGAGATATCTTAAGTGTAAAGAACGAAAAGATATCCTACATAAGTGTCATATCAATACACCACAGTTAAGTTAGCACCTATTAGTGCAAAGGATTTGGCAGTTGAAAAGGACATACATGAATTGTATGATTATTTATGCGAACGATTACCGAAAAAACATAATAATGGTTACGTTTCTTGTCAGAAAAGCGCGGATAAATGCTATTTATGAGATATAGACGATTGTAGAAAAGTCAAGTGAGGTTTGGAATGTTTGCTCTGGATTATAACGTGGTCAATACTGCACAGTGTGAAAGAATTTAAGGCTCTAATGCCTATCTTGAATGTTTGCGTAATTCTTAGTACGCCTTTAATTTCAATGTAAAATGTATTAGCTCACGAGCTACTAGTTTTGTTTTTATTTGTACAACGTTTGATATGCCAGTAAACCACCTCAATTCATTCCAATCCTTTAAAAGATAACTATAAATACTTCAAATCAGATAGGCCGTTCTTAAGCAAAAAAAAAATTAATCTCAATTTTGCAAACGATCGGTCCACAATTGGCGTCAAAACTTCCTTAACGCTCTTCTGATAATATTAAAACTGGCTCATCTGAGTCAAGATTTTAAAACTGAATTGCACGGAGTGACTCAAATCGAAGTACATGTAAAACCGCGACACATCTTAATCACGTTGACAAGCACCCGCAAAAAAAAAAGAAAATCGGAATCACCAAGCGAAGTCGCGAATTTCATAGAACCAGCGTTTCTATATCGTTGAAGCCCTCCCTCTGTCTGACCTGCAGGAAGAAACAAAACTGCCCTATTCTGACAAAAGGAAGCAACTAACAAAAGAGACTTTTCTTGTAAATGTGTGTGTCACTTTCATTGGCATCAGTACAACACCACATCATATTAGATTGAATATCTGTTGGTTTGCTCAAGCCGCAGAAAATCAAAATCAAATAAGTCGGTCTCCTAACGTTCAGCGCTTAGAGCATGGACACTATTCATTACTGAACAAAGAATATAAAAATGAAGGATATAAAACAAATATTTCATTATCTTTATTCGGGATCTTTGTGGAATCTGTTGGTCTCCTCGGTGAAGTGGAGGGCGCGAGGTATCGCACGCCGTCCACTGGACCACGGGAGCAAATAGATTCCACAAGGTTCTTCATGACCAAGACATATTTGTATATAAACTGTTAAAACCAATTTGGCGGCACGTAATTCTTGCGTCTAAGAACTCTTTCCCTTTCGTACTGAAGACTTACCACACATTTATGATATATAGAAAGCAAACACTCTTGTGGATTTCAATGCATTATAGCAACTTCGTTTAGATCCTTTTTGTCGCGCATGAAAATGTCATCAATAATAATGACATCAACCCAGATTTCCTTTTTTTATCGAAACTTGCGAATCATAATTTATTGATATGATTCAAACGATTTCAATAACAAATCTAATATCTGTGATAAATACGCACTTTCCGGTATTCATTTGAATTCAGTAAGTGTTTTGAGTAATCTTAACTCCATCAAGGGATTTACTGCAACATTATTGTTTTTATTCAATTACAAAAATACACAAATATACATGAACAAATACATACATACATACATTCATACAGCTATTTGAAACGCTATAAATCATAATGATAAGAATAAAATGAAAACCTGGAAAGGGCCATTGGGCCTTTTAGGTAAATTCTCTGGGTCAGAATATAATAATTTTGACATAATTAATATAATGTATTAGCTTAATCAATAAAAAGAACAGCTGCAAAATATCCTCAATTATAAAAATCAACATTATAAACAATATCAATAATTTTGTAAGAAATGGTGTTTCAGTGATTGTTTATATAATCTTCAATTAGAATAAGAACGAATGCGCTTTGGTAATGTGTTCATAGTTTTATCATAATTTTATCATAAACCCGTTTGTCCTCTTACAAACCTTTAATAGATATCCAAAACTAAACAGTATTGCGCAAGAACAGAAAAAAAAAACGCGGGGAAGGTATTATCATGATTATCATGAACGTTCAAGATAACCTTTTCCCATATTGAGACCACTTGAATATCTCGGTGGATACTAGTGATTGATAATATATTCATAAAATATAATTATCGGCTTGATATAAAAAGCTCTGTCTTTTGACATAAATCTTTTAATGTTTTCGACAGTCTCCTTTCCGAGTTTAAAAACAAAACAAAACATATTTTTCTGGATTAAAATATTGATATCTCCAAATATCGTGACAAAGCTAATGTACGAAGTTTCATTAACTTCTCACCGCAAATTTACAAAAATTACAAAAAACATAGGTATTATTCTAGATCACATTATTTGACGCACCAATTTGACGCACAAATAAACACTTGACTTTTATATTGTGATACCGTCTTCCAGTGATTCCTGTTTAATAAATTGTAAATAAAAAACTGTCGAAATCATTTAATTTCTAAACCACGAAGAAACTTTGCACACGAGCTCGAAAAATGTTGATGGGAGAATTAAACATTAAACATTAAACGACGTCACTGTTTCGCTGAATTGGAAAGAAATATCAGGTTATATATTAAGTTATATTAAAACAATTTTACTAAAGACATACCAATTAAGCAAAACTGTGAATCAAAATTCAACAGTTATATAAAAGGTACGTGGCAAATCGTAAACTCATTAATTGAACAGGAGGGTAAGCAAGACGCGAATGTTGATCCCTTTTTCATTGACCCAAATTGCTAAAAAATGAGATATGAATACTGTACACAAATATTCCTTTATGTATAATTGCATGAATATCATCGCGCACCCAGATTCCCCAACAATCATAACCAAAATTGTGACATTATGATAATAGCACTAAAGTATCTAAATTCACATTCCAAGACATAACAAATCATATTCCACCATAAGATACGAAAAACAGGAACAAAAAATTAGAGCGAAATGCCCTAAAATATTAACTGCACGATCACCTCATAGATTCGTATCACTATTTTGAAAAACGCATTGTTTTTTTTATTCTTGGCGTCATGTTCACTGCCTAAGCAAACAATAGACTGACCAGATCATAAGAGGCGATAGGTAAAAAGCCCCGGTTGGCGCTAATAGTGGCTCGTGGCGACCCTGATGACAGTTGTCAATGCGTCACTAAATCGTTCTTAAAAACCTTATCGTGCTTTTGGTCACGATTTTCATAATGTTCACGTCGCAGTGGGAGTGACAGTGTGATTTCACGTGGCTGTAGCATCCTTATCAGGTACACCGCTGATGGATACCAAACACTGTCGTGGTCAACCTCAATAAGAACAGTGAAGAGGTTAATGCTTGTGAAGAAATAAAAAAAGAAATAAAAGAAAGTAGAACAGATGTATTGTGTTCGTGTGATTGCAAATTATAAGATTTAATCACCTACAATGATAATTACCGATGAAATTCCTTTTAATTGTATCCATGCTATGATTAAGCGTATATAAATCGTATATGTGCAAATTACCAATTGTATGTTTCTAGCAAGAGACTACATTCGTTTTATTGCTTCAAAACAGTGTTACATTATTCCTCTGGGGATGTGAGAACAACAATGACATCTCGTTTGTAGGCCCATCCAATAGTAATAACCATTCCCTTTTCATACATCCTTTGTATTCAGATGAACCATTTTGGTGGTACGTCTAGAACTAGTTCCTTGCTCAACATGAAATCGGGGCGGACGTGCGTGGCTCTTCGAACATCATTTCGGCTGTTGGTTGTATATATGGCCTTTATAACCACTGCCAGTTGCTGCGAATCTATACCTCAAGACGAATCCCAGGACAACGACATCTGCGACATGTGCATGTGCGTGAAGAAGTTAATTGTTAACTGCGCCAGGGTGTTTCTGGACAGAATCCGCATTCCTCGCATCGTTAAAACGGATGGGTTGTTCGTGCAGGTGGCTCAACCGGAGGGTACACCGACCATTGATCTTAGACTTTTCAGAAATTACCCCAACATCAGTATGCTTGACATTGGAATGAATGGTTTCCTGGACTTGCCAGTGAACTTGTTCATGAACTTACGGCACCTAAATAGCATTTTCATAGAAAACAATGATCTCGTGCGTATACCTACATTCCACAGGCATACATCGCTGCAGAATTTGTTCGTTGACGGTAATAACATTGAAGAGATCCATGCAGATTTGCTTGGTGATACTCCGAATCTCCTTCGACTCTCTATGAAATATAACCGTTTGACTCAAATTTTGGCTAATTGCTTACCACAACATCTTATGGAATTAGATCTTAGTAGAAACATGATATCCTCAATTAATGAGTTTGCATTTGCAACTTTGCATAACCTTACGTCCTTATTCCTCTCCGATAACCGCATCACCGCAATCCCTTCTACATGGTTCCAATATAATCAATATTTATCAATCATTTTATTGTCAGGCAACGAGATAACTGACATTGCACGAAATGCATTCCCGTTGTCTATGCGGACATTACACCTTGAGTTGAAGAGTATTGGGCTACAATGCTTAGACGCATCTTTTTTTAGCTCCAAGTCAGACAGCAGCCAAGGAAACCGGACATTGGAGAAACTGCCCAAACTCGCTACTCTACAGCTAAGTAGGCTTCCCTACCAAGGTGTCCTCGCTGTGAGGCTGACTGAGATGCCGAATATCAAAGAGTTTTCCATTAAAGAAAGCTTCATCGACACTCTTGCATTTACAGCACCTTCAGATGTGTTATCTGTTGACCTTTCCTCTCTCAAGCTGCGAAAGGTCGATAACTTATCGCTCTTGCAATCGCTTCTAGTAATCTATGCGGATTACAATCGCCTTAGATCGGTACCAGCCTTTGGAGGACATCCCACTGTCATCTATATTAATCTCAAGCACAACAACATTGATTCTGTATCTGCATCGGATTTTGCCAATCTTACTCGCGTGAATGAGATATATCTTGACCACAACCAAATCAGTATCATTAAAGGACAACTGTACAACCCTTACCTTCTCATACTCAGTTTAACATCTAACAGACTTACAAAGCTAGAACGGAACGCCTTCGCAGGCACGCCGAGTCTTACATCGCTGCTGTTAGCTGGAAACAAGATATATTCTGTAGCACCAATCGGCACACTTTGGTATCTGAGCGACATGCTTATTGCAAACAACAAGTTGATTCACCTTGACTTCGACGCCATAAGTTATTGGAAGAACGTAGCAATCCTGGAATTACAGCATAACGAAATTACAACGCTTAACGAATTCCCACTACTCTCAAAACTCTATTACGTAAGTCTAGATTACAATCCAGTTTCCTACATTTCTAAATATGCTTTCGTCAACCTCTCCGCCTTGAAATACCTATCGCTTGCAAATGCTAAAATATCACAGTTTCCAGAATTGTCTGGTATCTACTCGCTATCAACTCTTATCCTCACAGGTAATGCTTTGGAACATTTCCCATTTCTTCCCGGTTCCCGGTTTCAATTTCCGAAGCTGTCTGTGTTGGATCTATCCCACAACAAGATCAAACATTTTGATTACGACCTTTTGGGCTATCTTACGGACCTGGACATGTTGCTTCTAGACGGAAACCCTATACCTAGCGTGAACGCCCGTTCACTAGGACTCTCCGTGTTGAAAAGGCTATATTTCGGCTCCAATGACACAACTGATATACAAGGAGACTTAAGTGAGCTCATTCACCCTTTAGGTAGAATTCACATTGAAGGGACAACCAATCTCGTGATAACTGTAAATTTTGAACAATTAGCATTGTCATTTTGTTCCTTCTCAGGGATAACAATGACGCTAAGGAACGCATCACTCTGCAAATCATCCGGTGGACTTCGTTTATCTAAAGTTAAAATGGGACATGACACAATCCTGAATCTTTTCCAGGTTCGTCATCTTGAAATATATGATATGCCCAATATTGCCGCATCATTACATGCACACTTAGGGATGGCTGTGTATGCGGAGGTCTTAGGCCATTTGACTCTCAGTAAATGTGACTTAACTGACACACCGGCTGTATTTGCACCACATCTTTGGACGCTCGTCTTAAGTAAGAATCAGCTTACGACGTTCTCTTTTAACAAACATGCTGTCATGTTTCCTCGAGTAGCCGAGCTCGATCTTTCTCAGAACTCGATAAGATACCTATCTGCGTGCAACATAACCTTCTCTCATCCGTTAGAAATTCTTAATCTCAGCGGGAATTACCTTGCGCAATTCACGGATTCGCCTTGCCAGTACGGGTATGGCCGCCTCTATGCATTGAAGACGATTGATATAAGCAGAAACAATCTCTTGACACTCAATGACGCTCTCTTTCCGAGCAGCCTGTCTGCAACAAATATATTCACTCTTAGAGTGATAGTTGATGGAAACCCACTGAACTGTGATTGCAACCTGCGGCATGTCATATCCTCCCGGAAACACATGCACATACAAAATGGTCAATGTGTAAATCCAACGCAGCATGCAGGAAAACTCCTTCAAGACCTTATCCTTGAGGACTTTCCCTGCCCGCCTATCATGAACAACATCTTTGATGTTTGTGACGTAAATGATAACTTGACTTTAGCCGTGCACTGTCCAGTGGAGTCCCATCCACCCGCAGAGGTCACGTGGTTTGTACAACCAGCTCGAGGGGGTGCGCACTCGATACCAGATGATGACGGAGTAAACGAAATCAGCCAGGACTCTGTCATGTATTTTGCGCTCGAAGAACTCAAGAATGAAAAACTCTTTCATGTCTTTATGAAGTGTCGAGCGGAGAATTATCTTGGTATGACGGAAAGTAAAATTTCCGTACTTGTGTCGGACATTTCAAATGAAGCTATCAATGTTGAGCTCGTATGTAACATCGACGCTGGGTCAGATCTTCAATACGTGACCCCAGGGATAAAGGACGTAGAAAATAACATGGAAAATTCATACTCCCCTATGAAGAAATCTCTGACATACTTAGGTGTCGGTTGTGCAATTACCATGGCTCTTGAATGGCTTATTTAAGAAAACCTTGAGCACTGTCATCAGGAACAGTTTTTAAAATGAAATAGGTTTCATAAATCCTGAAATAATTACTAAACCTTCTATCAGTAAAGAACCCTACTACACTTTGGATTACTGATCCTCCGTGGATACACATGTGTGTGTGTTTGGAATAACGACCATCACCCGCACGTCTTGCAGCCCCAGGAGGACACACACAACATTTTCTCTCTTGTCTCTTTTTACCTCTTTTGTTATTGCTGCAAATCTTTAAGTTTGCTGCAGTATATTTATGCGAGGGTCACCACAAAGACTATAGGTGTACTGTATTGGTATATAGTTTTTTTATGGTCAGTTTTGGTCAACCAATAATTTGCATCATGTCCACGAGTGAAGCAGTGAGGCATAGAGATGAGAATATATCAAGATAATTCAATGCCAGTTGCCCTAATCATAAAATGATTGTTATCAATATAACTTTGCTTGATGATTTCCATATAGATCGACCTCTATCTAGAAAAAAAAAACAGGGGATAAGCCTTTTTCAATGAATTTGAACAGCTTTAGGCGGCACATTTTCATTTTATTGAACAGCCACTAATCATAATGCAAGACTTGTCATCACCAGGACGACGCCTACGCTAATTCAAGCCCAAGTCAAAGAAAACCCACCCAAAACACTTACATGCTTTACGTAGGCTTAAGGCATTTCTGAGCTTTCAATGATAATTGCTTCATCTCCCGGCTAATTTGTCAATAAATAGTCAATATATGTGATGGAATCGAAAATTGGGTTCCATCTAACACAATTCGAACAAGATGAACTTTCTGAAAGCGTATCATGTCTATAAAAGGCCTGGAATACTCATGTTCCATCTTGTCCATGGTAAGCCTTCGATGTGGCTTTGTTTTCTCTTTGAATATACTGGGTATAATAAACACTCTAGCGGTCATATCAAATTTACTATTTTCGACCCCTACCCTATTCAGAGAGGAGGGACTTTTTTATGTTTACATGTAGAAATTAGTTCAGTTCTACAGTTCAAGATGGTGGATTTTTCAGCAGTGATGATGTGATACTTTTCCCACACCATTGCATCTGTTTGTTCTTGGTGAATGGGGTTGGGCGTGTCTGATGATTCTCCATGATATTTTGAAGTCGGTCCCTTGGTCATGTTGGTCTGTCAGCATCCAGATGTGTTTGCTGAGTTCTGTCTGGTTTCTTTTTTGTGGATGGGTGAAGCGGACTTTGTGGGCGGCGTATCTTGACTTGAATGAAGCGGCTTTAGTCCGATGTAGGACTTTTCGTCATTGGAAGTCACTACCTTGGCCTCGTAGGCGATGTTTCTTGTGGTGCATTTTCCTGGAAGGGGGCAGTCACCCTTTTTCCTGCAGTTGCAGGTTTCCTGCTGTGAGTTGTGGTTGGCGTTTATTACCTTGTTGTTGTGCGCTTTTATTTTATTTCCCATGTTACCACGCAGCTGTAGCTTACTTTGATTGTGTTTCTGTTGCAAATTCTGTGTAGTATGTGGCCCCTTGGGATGTGATGATTTATTAGGTTGATGAACTTTCTGAGAACATCTGTCTTGGTGCGTTTGCTGTATGGGGGATTGACCCATGTGATGTTGCGTCTTCGTCTGTGTTTTTTTTTAGTTGGCGTTGACCGTAGGTGTGAGGGTCAAGTAGGTGTTGTGGCCGGTGCGATGGCATATTCCATTCCTATTATACAGTGTATTTGGTTCTCAGAACCAAATATCCCGGTATATATCGTTCTGGAACACGATATACCGGTATATTATGTCCCAGTGGTGTGGCATATGTCGTTCTCATAGGCAGATATCGTTCGAACTGACCAAGTGTCGTTTTTTCACGATCGGAAATAATTGCTAACTTCAATTTATGGCTTGGGAGAACGAGACACTTTCCCAGAGATAAGCCCGCTAGCGAGCAACTTTCCACACGTTATTATCTAATTGAAGTGAGCAACCATTTTTAATGCGCTATTACTTTTAGCACCATCTCCACGTCTTCAAATCACTGACAGCCTTTTAGTATTAACTGTAAATAGAGATGCTGTACTAGAGTCGATATAGCCTTTTGACAAGGTACTGTGGGTGTGGGTTGTCCCTCAGTTATATCAGCAGTTTGTATCCACGGAACTATGTATCCCGTGCGCCGAAATATGCCTACACTCCAGGCGCTCCGAAAGATCTTCCGTTCACCCCTCGCCTGTCACTGGGGTTTGCACGGTTAGTCTCGTTCCAGGCGCTAGTGGGGTATTGGGTTGACGGAGGAAATTATCAAGGGAATGTAATGGTACAAAGAATAAGACGAAGAAAGAGAAAGGGGAGGTAAAGAAAATGTATCACGTACATTGCTACAAAGAAAGGGTGCTGTTATTATCATTGTCTTCATGACCGTTTAAGAGTTCAGGCCTGCAGAAGTTGTTGCTGGTCTAGACAAAGGAAGCAATAGCAGCAAAACAACTATTTGTGAATGTGGCCTTAGTTTTTTGTTATCCAGCATTAATTATCAACCACCCCCTTTGTTTATTCTACTTTTCTCTCTGCATTACTCCACTCAGTATTTACTCTAAATACCCCGTTGCTGTATATGTGTTGATGTTCCATGGAAATATGTGGTATGTGAAATACTGGCTCTTGATGTGAATAGTGAATCTCACGGTGCTCTCAAAATTCATGTTCTGATGCTCATCTCAATGCTGCAAATCTTAATATTCAGGTTTTATCAACAAACAATGAATTTCATTGTCAACATTGTGTCAAAGATGTTCACATTACACGAACATATACGTCCACGATTACAGTGAGTGCCCTCTTGTCACATTTTGAAAATGTTTGGTTTTATACATGTACTGTTTATGGATTATTTGTCCCTGGTTAATATAGAATTTGGAAGTAGTTTGTGATATTCTGAACTCAACCATTCTCAACGATATAAGAGGGCGAATAATGACCTTGGACTGGGGGAGAGTTGGAACTTTATCGCCCAAATCAAGCTTAGATTTGGCGTACTTTATTGAAACGAGAAGGAAGGGGCACCGTGCAGAAAAAGGGGGTTATCAAGTCTCCTTACGCACGATCAGTGCAGTTTTTTGGAATATTTCGATAACATGAAAGCAGACCATAATGTGGTCAGGAGAGCTCAAACATGTGATACCAATGTGTTCCTTGGACCATGTCTGTACTGCATTCATTAAGCAGGTGAAGTGGGTGTGTCTTTAGCTTAATTAAGCCTTTTTCTTTTTATAGAAGAAATGTTATTTGTTTTCTTCTTTCTTTTTTTTTTTACACATTATCACTTATTTTGTAAGTGTATATTCAACCTGAATCTGATGCTGTATAAGTTATTCTTTTAACCGTGTGATGGATGCATGAGTGTTGCAACTCAACATACACGTTTTTTAACAACTTAATGTACATATACATGTATTACTTTGTGTCTGGAGATGTTTTTAAGAAGAAATTGAAGAAAAAAATGCATCAATTTGTTGACATTCATCATCACAAAGCATCTGTTTATTTAATGTGTTGTGTATATACTGTTAATGTCAAGTACTAAATGTGTATGTACACTGGGTTTGCTGGTCTGAGGCATACCCATTTTGAGAAGGGCAACATCCTTTTTAAAATGGCAGTACCTACTCGAAGTCTTTGTGTATATTATTGTTCAAAAGCATTGTTGTTGGATGTTGTTATCTGGTAGAGCATAATATTGTAGAATAATTAGTATCACATCTGTTGTATAACCTCGCTAATGTATGATATCATTTCTATTGCAAAAAAAATCACACATGTATCCAATCTTTTGTATTGTGCTGAAATACAAGTATTTGAACTTTTCATATATCCAGCAGGTTTGAAATTCACACTAGTTAAAGCATTAATTGTGAACTTTGCATACAGACATTTTTATGAAAAAGTTAGTCAGCAGAGTGCACGAATGTTTATTGCTTATGGGGAGATCTGGATTTTTAAGTCTAAGAGAATTGGGGTATTTATTTGCAAGAAATTCAAGGCCTACCCCCTCCCACTGAACAGAAAATGAAATCATACAACAAAATCAGGCTTTACACAATGGGCACATATTTTGCTTATATTCATAACAAGCAATGTATTTTTTAATCTGTGTGTAATTCAGTCAGGGATATTTCTTAGACCTTGACCTTGTATGTTTTACACTTTCAAGGGACACAATATTTATTCATGTTTGATAGTTTAAAACAAACTATATTCTATATCAATCAGTGTTTTGATGAATCATGTTAAACGTATATAAATATGTGATTAGTCACATTGTTATCTATAAGGAGATATTTGTGAATGGTCTCATGCAAAGATTTCAATAAAATCTGAAGTTGAAAGATTAAATGATAATGGTGATTCCTAGCATTTTTATTTTGATGTCAGAATTAGGCTTACATAGCATGGACATTCTCTATGCACAGTCTGTATACTAAGCAAATAGTAGTAACCAAGAAGTAAGTTCCGCAGTACTAGCAATGTGATGCTTTATATATGGCAAAGTTGTCTCTTCAAATTGATTTAAAGTTAAACATAACCATTGAAGATTGATGTGTTTTTCAAAACTTCTCTTTCTGCCCATTTCAATAAAAAAAAAAGGTTGCATCATATAAACTGTATTATTGGCTTAAACGAGAAGGTATCCCCTTGTTCTCCATTTTTTCTTTCTCAATTAAACGATTGGAGACTATCAGTCGTTTTGTCATTAATATCTTACTCAAAAATCTACTCCAGGCAAAAATATGTTTTTTCTTACTTCTCCATATGGGCCGCTGCTTTCTGTGCCTCATTGATAATTACACAGACTTCATGTAAATGGCGGTTTATTCTATTGTGCTCAGCATTATCAAATTCATTTCTTACTGAAATTTTTTTACTGATATTAATTTCGAACTGAATTAAACAATTGCTGACTTTCAGTCCCTTCCCCTTTGATCTCTTACTCGAAAATCTACTCCAGGCAAATATATAGTTTGGTTACACCTTCATTCGGGCTGCTGATGTCATTTTTTTTTCGTCTTTATAAAAAAATGGACTTCATCTGGGAAATATGTTACTATTTGGCCCTGATCAATTATTGGTCACATTTGGACTTGTGTGTATGAGATAATTAATTCAGAGCACAAGAACCCCATTGTGCACCACACATGTGAGCCCACGTGGTATTTCTGCCAGAAGCATCATGTATTATTATTATTATTATTATTATTATTATTATTATTATTATTATTATTATTTGCACTTTGTTGTCAGTTCTAGGAGGATGTTGCATGTAGGTTTTCAATTATTGTAACTTAAATGTAGTGGTAGCTAACAAGAAAACATATCTCCAACATGGCCCTGATCTCTGATATCATCCAAACTTTCTATTCGTAAGCATCTGAAGTTATGCATATGCATCTGAACAAAAGCATAAGATTTATCGTCTCGCAAACGTAACGATCTTGCCACCATTCTGTAAAAAAAGACATATTTTTAGTCCTTCATATCTATCATCAACTTCACCCCTTCTCCTGCGAGGTTTGATGTGACAGGGTTGTGCTTTACTCATCATTTTGCAACTACATGCACCACTTTTGATCATTAGATGATAGTGCTTCTATTTCCCCGGGTTTTTTTTTTCAATTTTATTTTTGCTTTTATGATTTTTTTCTTCACATACATGTACTGTAATTGACATTCCTTCTTTGGATGAATAATAAAAATTAATATTCCCGCAGTAGCATCTACCTGTCGCAGTTGGTAGATTGGCTGCTCCATCTATCCATTGATTGATTCTATCCACCTTTGCTGTGGTCTGCCCTTCCTTCACTTGCCTACCCGGTGCGGTATGGTGGCCAGCTGTATGTACCGTATAGGGGGAGAGAAAGTAAGTGGAATATGTAGTGGGAGAGAAAGTAAGAGAGATGCACTGAAGTTTAGGAACACCTGCATTCAGTGTGTTTTTCTATAATTGGTAGGCTTTATTGATATTCAGGCTCATAGCATAGTTCAAGTTTTGTTTTAAAGTGAATAGTATATAAGAATGTACATTTCATCCTTGATTCAAACAAAGTTATACTCTATTAAATGGCTGCCTACCAGTCAATATGGCATTTTCTCAAAATGCTAACCTTTTCATTACATTCGTGTAATCTAGATATCCAGAGCTTTTCACCATTTTACAGGGTTAAATGCGTAACTTCATTCATTTTTCGTTTTCCTAGTTTGAAGTTAAACACACAAATATAATTAAACAATACTTAGTGTTTCACTTGTATGGAAACCTCTTTTTTTTATTCAAAAACATAAATGACAACAAAGGGGATTGATATTTGTAGACTGGGGCGACCAATCCATGATTGCCAGGATTTGTGTCTCTTCCTTTTTCTTCAAGTAGACTTTGCATTTTCTTTGAATAGTCTTGGCGTGCGCTTTGGGTCATTGTCCTACTGGAAAACGAACCCTCCTCCGATCAGGCGTTTCCCTGAAGGGAAGACCTTCCGCTGTAGGATTGAATGATAGCCTTGCTGGTTGAGGATACCCTGTACTCTGTGAAAATAAGAAAGATTGGATGATATCAGAGATCAGGGCCATGTTGCAGATAGGTTTTCTTGGTAGCTACCATTGATGGTAAGGTAGAATAATTTAAAACCTATATGCAACTTGCTCCAGGAAAGTGTAGAAAAAGAAGAGCAATATGGAATAATGAAAAACGGAACAACAAAGATGATAAGGTTCTGGTTGATTGCTGTCATCAGAGATAGAAGTAAAACAACAATTAAAGTGAATATTTCAACCAAAAAAAAAATAAAAGGTTAAGCGATGGTTGCCAGGAGTTCAGGTGTCGTGACTTCGGGCTTCCGCAATTAAGCTCATCACCCTTACCGACTACCATTAGTTCCCTTCTGGTATGGCGACCGGCCCATCGCGTATCCCTTCCTACCTCCTAAAAACTATAGCCTATAAGAACTATAGACTCTAACTCTTTAGGGGAGGAACAAGGGTGATCCCAATGCCTTTGCCGGGCCATCCGACAATCCTTGAACCTTGGCTTTGCAACCTTGGAGTTAGCGGGTTTCGAACCCGTGCTCGCTAGCACGAGTGTGAGGTAGTCCCGGCGCTTACCCTACCACTAGGCTATAAGACGTCGGTGGTTTTGCTTGGTGATTTTAGCGTATAGACTATTAGTTTCAAATCAACGAGAAAAAAACCAAAAGAGCATCTATGTCAGGAATCGAACTCACGACCTTCAGGTTATCAGTCTGACGCTCTACCAACTGAGCCAACAAACCGATTGGTTATGTTGGTAACTTTTCAAAGAGTATTAAACATATATACTTGCAGATTGTCAAGAAGTTTCTATTTATTACTATTGTATTTTTTTTTTTATATAAAGAAATGTGCAATTTATGAAAAAAAATCACATGGGGGAGGTGGGATTTGTTGCCCAAATGTATCCTGAAAGTGACCCGAGAGCCCTCTAAATCTGATACAATCTTGTAGTAACATGAACTACGATATGACATCTTATATGATGTGAGATAATTGGCGATTGAAATGTTACTACTTTTCCATGGCGCTCGCTTTTCTCTCCGTCTCTCTCTCTCCCAACCTCCTCTCTCTCCACCTCTCTCTCTCTCCATCCTCCTCTCTTTCTCTCTCTACCCCTCCCCCATTCTCTAAAGCCATCTTCCTTGTTCTTTTCTCTTCCGATGCAAGCATTCTTTCATATAGAGTACCGAAGCGGTGTCGTCATATGAACATGTTGTCAAGACAAATTGGCTCTAAACAAACTCATTCCACTGAGAGGTTTACCTGTCCGATATTGTATATCGGGCTAGTGTCCGGCATTCTCAATTACATTCCCCGTTGTAATCACCGCTGCTTGTTCTGCCCGTATTGTTTAGAGCCATTTTTATTGACAATAATGCTCAAATGGCGTCACACTTCGGTACTCTTTATTCAGATAAGCAGACGTAGACGGTTGCTTATTTTCCCCACAAATATATTTTTTTATTCTTGAATGCATCAACATTTTCAAATTGACATATATCAATACGGTAATGATGAAAGTGATCCATGTATAATCATGTAAATGCTCATTGTTTTGATGAAGGAAACACTCAAAATATTTATATTGTGGATGCAGAGAATTGTCCTAGTCAAAACTCAATTCAAACAGTGATGCAACACTTTGGCAATTGTCGACAAAAACTCCTGAATATAAAAAAAGTCATGTTGTTTTCTTACATATTATTTGCTGGCTGAACCTCCCCCCCCCCTTCCCCACAAAAATACAACGTAAATCAGAGTAAGAAAGTAAAATAATTTATTACAATATAAAATTGAAAATGAGAATGAGGGATATTAGGTGGGATATGTGACAAACATACATTTTATTTCAAGAACTGAAAATTAAAAATACATACCTGTTCTTTTATAATGCTGTCTTTATTAAACGCTTAGAAATATAATTTATTAAGTTCTTACTCATTCCATCCTTTAAAAGATAAGTACATTTATACCCGGATCCCTTTATGCCATGGTCACAATCGGCCGTCCGTGTTTTTCTACGTGGAGTTGGCAGCTTGCTTGCCAACTTCTACGATCCTTCCCTGCGTCGTCCTTGCGTCCGACGCAAGGAGTTTCAGCGAAACCCGACGCAGATCACAAGTACAGAGAATCATATATGTATATGTGAAGGAACATCTCGGGGGAAATCAAGAAAAACTGACCTGTACACTTTACAATGCAAAGAAGCTAAGCCATTTGAATCACCAATAAGATACTTTACACGCGCCAACACTGATTCTGATAACATGAATATATAGATATACAATGTACATGATGGATAGCTTATATCGTTGGAGATTCACATGCAATAGAATGTCACTTGAGAGAGAAATAGTTTGTTCAAACATTGCTTTCCTCAAGTAAATACAACCACAATTATATTGCTCTTATAGAGAATGAATTCCATGTCGTGTTCTTCCATCAATACTGTGCACTTCACATGCTATTACTTGCAACACAGGCGTGTGTGTGACGGGGATATCTGTCGAAGAATGATCCATGCCGCCGGTCTCTTACACTAATCCATCATGGGATGACTTTCCCTTATATGTGTAGTATTGAGAATTCAACGTGCTTCACATAATCCTTTAATCCTAATACTCACGGGGTGCATTATTCCCCCACCCCCGTCAATTTTTTGTCGGTACTTCCGAACACCTCAATATTTCGAAACGAACATGATTTTTTTTTCTGATCCTTTCCGCACATTTTCATACCAAATTTATGATGATCGGACCTACCGTGCCGATATCAGATTACGTTTACCAAACATGTCACTGGAATTTCGCTATTTTTCTATATGACTGAGCACAACCATACGGACAAAATTATGCAGGAGATTTCCCATTTTATGTAAATACTTTTCTAATGGGTAGTATAAATAATTACAACACACACAAACTCACATACACCCACATTCACACACACTTACACCCAAATCGCAAAATGCGCTTGACGAAAAACAATGAAATACGTGAGAAATAATTACCACAACCTATCACTTTTTCAGGAATTGATGAGGGATTTTTGAAAGACATTTGTACCAGAAATTAATATTTCTGAGGCTTTATCTAGTGATTTTTTGCATAAATGTATTGAATTTAAAAAATAAAGCCACTTTCGTAAATTTAGCTATACAACTTGTAAAGTACATAATTCTTGATCCTTATAAAAAAATAAATTTGAGGGTATCGGGCGGCCATGGCCATAATGCCCCCCCCCCCCCCCCACACACACACACCCTAACATGCTTTGAAACACCACGGTAGTATTAGGGTTAAGAGAGGTGGTGTCATTCTTTGTTCAAAAGTATTCATGCATGCAATCCAACTTTTCGTGAAATAATTCAACGATCATGATTTGCCTTGTGGTCTGTCCAAGCTATCTTGATAGTTAATATGACTGCTTGATATACTATCTCTCTCTCTCTTTCTCTCTGTGTGCTTTGTCGTGTGACGTAGGCGATCATGGAGTGCCACGCAGTTCTCTGTACTGAGCTCTTTGTATCAATTGCATATCATGGTAAACCAGTCAGTCAGGATGCTTATCAACTTAATAATCCTTCTTCCCATGCCCCATACCCCTGGTTCATTCATTTTCATCAATCCAAAGTCTTTCAAGTCAACTTTACACAGTATACGACGTACAAAATCTCAAACTTCAGATTCTTGGCTCACATATCAGTTTCATAATATACATACATGATAATGAAACATTCTTCAATAACACATACAGCTATGACTTAGGTATGATTTAGGTAAATAGTCGTTCTAGGCATATCTGAATATGATCCGCTATTACGGTGAACATGTCTATACTGACTGTCCAATGGGTGGATACAAAATACCTTTTGATCCCCTGCATCAGTTATAAACTAATGCTCAATACACCAAAAGAGATGCAGTCCGCTGGTTCAATAATGATGTGCGAGTTTCGGCATGTAAACAATTAAGATTGGCGGTTATTTCTGACCAGTCAATCCTAAAGCTCGCAGCTTAATAAGGAGAGAGATGTGTCGCTAATATTTATATAGGACATGTGTGGAGTTACCCCGATGTTCCTCTGTGGGAAAGTCCACCCTTCAATGACCTCTCCTTAAGGAGATATGTAGCGTTGATTAGTTGAGCTACCTCTGCGCGTTCTCTTCAAATCGTTCCAAAGCCCATCCGTTAATTCATCGTGACCTTTATTTTAGGGAAGATTTAGAGTTGATTTGTTGCGCTAGCTCAGCGGGCTCTCTCTCTCCCTTACCATTTTGTCAAGTTTCGCAAAAGTCCATCCTATAATGGCATCTCTGGTAGGAGAGATTTCTTGTTCATTTGTCAAGCTGGCTGCGCGGATTAATTATCTCCCTCACTCATCCTTCGTTAAGTCGTGCCAAAGTCCATCCTACAGTCTATAGTGACCACGCCTTTAGGAAGATTTAGCCTAGTGTTCATTTGTTGAGCTCCGCGAGTTCTCGACAATCTCCCTCACTCATACTTTAATTCGGCATGCTTTGGCGCTTCCTACAGTAGCGTCCCCGCCGACGACGGAATTCTTATGGAATTCTCGCTTTCCTTCATACATTAATGAATCATTATGAATTATGATTCCACAAGATGTAAATTACTGTTGAGTTTCTCAAACTGGAACGTGCGGCAGCGCTGCAGTGTCAGCTTGCCCATAAAGCCGTAGATGCTCTCCTTCTACTCGTCACTGTGTTTCGCAAAGTGGGGAGCTCTGCAACACTTGACGTCAAGGTTGCTCTCCACATGCTTGCGCCACTGCTCGACCAACTCGTCGTTTTCCTTGGCCGTGGCGCTCGGGTCATCGCGAGAGAAGAGGTTCAGGGCGGGCGCCTTGACCGGGCGGCCAGTAAAGATCTCATTCACCTGAAGGACAATGCAGAACAATAGGACCGTTAATAAACTCTGCTTCGTTTCTGTGCAAATTCTTATGGAATTCTCGCTTTCCTCCATACATTAATGAATTATTATGAATTATGCTTCCCCAAGATGTAAATTACTGCCTTTATGCCTTGTAAAATGTTAGAAATATGTGGCTTGTTTGAGACCGAGTCTCCGTGAGACTAGACGGGTCTTCGAGAAGTCATCGTGAATTCGAATGTGTTTTTTTTCAAGTCTCCTGTAAGTCTCTGTAACTTATCTATGCTGTTCTTGCGACATCTCCACCAATGAGACGGACCTTTTTAACTCTTACATTACCATTCCCTGAAAACCACATTGGCTTACTACACATCTTCACGCCAATGCTCACGGGAGAGTTCACCCTTCAAGCTCACCTTGACGATGCTATCCATGGTGTACTTGTTGGTCAGCCAATAGTAGGACTCTGCAACCCTCTTGATGACAAACTGCGTAAGGAGTTGTTGGCGGCCTGCGAGTCGATACCCTCGTAGCTATCCCTTGAGAAAATACAACTGTACAGGATCTGATCAACGATGCGGTAACGCACCGATGCATAGGCCTAACGGCTACTCCGTTCCGCAGACGCGCGCTTCTTCTCCCTCTGATGCATCCATCAGGTCGAGCATCTCGGCGTACACGTGGCTGCTGACTGAGAAGACATGGACCAGGAGAGGGCGTGTATCGCCGTCCGTGACATTATCCAGGATCTCCCGCGCGATCTCCTTGGCGTTGGCGGGCCAGGCGATGTCGATGGGTCGCGTCTTGACCACCAGTACATCGAATCTAGAACAACAAAAAAATAAACAACATTGAAACATGTATTATATCAACATATGACTAAACATAGGAAAATATAAACAGTGACTGATCAGCAATAGCGACGATTGATAAAAAGCGGCACAACATGAGTATTGCAGAGATTTAAGTATAAACAATGATTGATTGATTGATTGATTGACACTACTAACACTTGAGTGTCATATAAGTTTCGAACAGTTCATCTAAAAAGATTATACAATTCAAGTTTCCCTAATGTGATGTACAGAATTTGAGCAGGATTATAAATCAGAAATAAATCAATATCAACTACTTCCTCGGGATAACTTCCCTACTCTTTATGAAAAGAGAAGCAGGTTCTTTAACGTGCCAATGGTGTGACTCTCCTATACACGGGACCGACGGTTTAAAGTCTCCTCCGAAAGACTAGGCAATTGGAATAAAATACCTTGCCCAAGGGTATACCTGTTGTGATTGGGATACGATCAGTTTCCCACTTAAAATCTAGTGTAAAGATTGATCTTCTTTAGAGAGTTTATAACACATACTCGCGAAATATCTCAAAATAATGTCTTGAGGTCAGGATAATCAAAAAGTTCATTCGAATATTTGCAAGTTCAACTTATTCAAGGAGAATGTGTTTAATTGTTAGTGTATAATTACATGATGTGCATTGAGGTGGATTTTCTACTGCAAATAAGTATGCATGAGTCAAATGAGAATGCCCAATACGAGCACGGGTCAAGTATAAACAATGCAGAAAAAGGTTTACCCGTAAAAGCCTCAGTGGCTTGCTAAATTGGGTACACCTGTGTAAAAAGAGCATGCAGATAAAATAAAATAATTACACCGGGGAGCTAAAGCTGTTAACTTATTTTATTCTATGTTGCGCCAAGTAAAGTGAATTTAGAGAGGAGGAATGCTGTTTGTCATATTCTTGGAGTCCTCATAAATAAAATAAAGAATAAAAATCGGAAGTAATGTTTATGTAGTTTCAAAATGAAACTTTAATTTTTAAGGAATGCATGAAATAGTCAGATTATAATGAAACGCAATAACATACACATAGCAATTGAATTGAACAGTGAAATGTTGCCTCAATACAATCATCTTTAAACAGGAATGAGGATGGATAAACAATCAAATATTTTCCGATTGACTCGGTCTACTAGTCATATATATATATATATATATATATATATATATATATAAAGTAATGAATTAAATTATGGGTTTACATCAAACTATCTTCGGTACAGATATCAAAACCTGGATATGGCCGGTTGATAATGTTCAGCGCTGTGTGCAGCGTCAATATAACCCGGTTGCCTTGACGACGCGATCGCAATAACGTTGATTTTTGAAGCGCGAGTTCATCAAAAGACCCGCTGTCGAGGTTACACGGTAGGACGTCAATGCCCGAGCTGAGGTGGTTGTAGTTGCGATCCTCGATGCTCGGCGACGTCGATGAGGGAGACCAGGAAACCGAACAGTCACCGCCCGGTCTGGGTGCAAGGGTACGTGATGGCTGAACCCTTGATTACGGCTGAAATGTAGTTACACCGCATCATAAATATATATCCAACCCAAGTATAACGTGTACGCTTTAACTTTATATCTTGTAAAGGACACGACATCTTAGAATGACAATAGTCACACCATTTGGTTTACCAAATAGACTTCGCTAAAATAAAAAAAAAACAGCAACCGGATATCTCCTCGATATCGCCAATTAGCATAACAGTCACTGGCAAGAGTTCCATATGCACCCCCCCCCCCCAAAAAAAAAAAAAAAATAAAAAATAAAAAAAAAAAATATATATATATATATATGTATACATAATTTGACATATATCATCATAATATAGCATGATTAGGAGGGGGAAGTGATAAAAATTAGGTGCATATGGGACTCTTTCCTAGCCATTTACTAGCATAACAATGTCCAGTGCTAGAATGATTCATACCTCTGCTATGTACAATACTTCCATTTAACCAGCAACCATTACTTATGACCGCTTGTTAACAAAATGCGAAAGTTGCATAAACCATTGATTATCAAAACATATAGCCACGCTAAAGTAGTTCTCATTTTCATCCCAATATAAATATACGCCGTAAATACACGGTGGTACCAAGCAATGAGAAATACCAACAATATAGGCTTCCTCAAAGTTTGACATGGCTGACATAAAATGGCCGACTTTTGTTACTTGCCAAAAGAGGGCGTTTATGACATTTGACTAATTAAACACATTTCAGTTTTTGCTGAAAAATACATACATTCAGTTTCCGAACTAGAAGAAATCATTCAATTTGAAATGGTAATTTTCGTGTCAGAAATTGTTTGCATTTAAAATGTTCACTTTAGTTGAAAGCACTGATTTTTAGAAAGCCAAACTTCAATCTGAAAGACTTGCCTATACAGAAATTAAACCGTTGTAGAAACCCCCCGCAAACTGGCACCTCCCGCAAACTGGTTTCAGACTTACAGTTATTTTGAAGAATTGAAGACCCTGTTGCCTGCCTCCCGGAGGAATTTGTGTCCACACGACGGCCGTCTGCATTTCCCGCTCATGACAGCAGAAACAGTGGCAGCTAGAGTTGGGGCGGATACACTCACTCTCATGCAGCAAGTTCCCAGACTTCCCCGACTCTCTCCCGCACAGAGGACTCCTCCCCGTGGGTGACAAAACAGGTCTTTCGTCAATCACGACAGAATAGCTTCTCACACCACTCCCTTAGACTCATGTACTCTCGGACCCTCGTTCCATCATACCAAAAAAAAAATCTACCAATCATGTTCTCCCATATGTGCTGACGTCACTTACTATTACATAATACCCTTAGGGCAAAATCAGGCAAACCGAAAAAAACGCGGATAACAATAAATTAGTCACGGCCCCTACCTGCGAAAAGGATAGACAAAAGAATTAAGAATGCGATGCATCCAGTGCGCCACAGAGCCTAGGTTACCTGTGTTATAAAACATATGGTATAAGGGATTTTAGAAGATGAGTCGAATTAACTCGGCCATGTGGTGTTTAAAGCTATTACAAAGGAAACACATTACTGAGCAACGTGGCTTCCATTGCCAGTCAGTTAACCTTTGTAATTTGGCTTACATTTTATTTTGACACTGTTTACAAGTTGATTTTAAAAGGATTACGAAACTAAGCATTCTGAATGTTGGCTGGTAATGGATTCTAGATTACTGGACCTAAACAACGGGCTGATTTGGAAAGAGTATTTTGTATTTAACTTTCCACATGTGGAATTTAACAGGTTGAAGGGTATTGTACTGATGAATTTCAGCATTCAATGAAAACATGTGCATGAGATATATCAAAAACATTAAGCAACGTTCGAACAGGGGTAACGAAGTTTTAAGCAGGAATGTGTTGTGGAAGGATATGAAACAACTTTATTTCTTTGAACCCATGCGTGCCACCGCCGAAAAATTATGTGGTCTCGCCATGTGCTTTTCAGGTGTTTAAACAATAACGAACAGGATTGCGTAGCGACGGTTTCTCAGAGAGAACAAAAGCAATGTAGAGTCTTATTTCGCTTGTCCAGTTCTGTTGGATTGCATCAATACTTTTGTGAGGAAAAGAGATATCAGCGAACAAAAAAAACAGTTTTTTCTAGTAAAGTTTCTCAGCTGCACGCAAATGCACGCAAACTCTGTTAATGGAAATAAACAGATAAGATTTTCATAATGATTGAATCCAACATTTGCGGAAATCGGCGGAAAGTGAAGAAATGTGTTCATTGTATTAGTAAGAATATTATCTTATATCTCCGTTTGTGCATCATTCAACAATTATTTAGAAGAAAACGAGTACAGAATCTTTAGTGGTGTTGTCCTTAACTTTCTTAAAAATTGCAAAATAATGTCATAAGACACACAGCTTTGAGAGACAAAATAGGGAATTAAAGATATTGCTTTCCAAGTTAACTACAGCTAAATGTCGGTGGCGCGCATGGGACATCAAAGCATTGTAGTGATTGTGGAATGCTTTTGACATTCATCAGCACGCTTATAGTATCCATGCAGATGTTTGAATATATTATGCTCGAGTTGTCCCTCTTCCCGAACCAGTGGCGTACACAGGTTTACACCTGGGGGGATGACTGGGCTGCCAACGCTCAGGAGGGCGCGAAAGCACCCGAGCAAGGGAGCGAAGCGACCGAGCCGGGGGGGGGGGGGAGGGTGTGGGAGGGGGGTGTCCCCCCTCCCACGGCAGTGAGCTTTTGCAATTTTGAACTTGAAATCGTGCAATCTGATGCATACTTATGAGGTAAAATAACACACACAAGCGTGCACGCACACACACACATACTCTCTCTCTCACACAAACACACACACACACACACACATACATTGTACTACGCGTTAAATGGACAGTTTTGACGAGATCTACACACCGTGGAGTACGGAATGGACTGACACATATTTTGCAGGGAGGGATTCGTAATGGATCTAGGGGTAGTTTGGGTAACATTTGGCTTGTAACATAATTTTCTGCGGTTTAGTTTGTAGTACGGGAATGGAAGAAGTTGGGGTGATTGGGGCTAACCCAGTCGTTAAAACCGGCATCAGTTTCATCATCATCTTTCGCTTCATCACCCTCAACGGCACTTTCGTCTGGTTGAACTTCCGTAAGAACAGGCCTTTCTCCGACATTATCCGATTTTTATGTAGACGGCTGTTCGCGATCATGTTCTTCTTTCTCATTATGCTTGAAAAAGAAGAGATCTTTGATATTTTCAACTTCTTATTATGAGCCATCCTAGAATCCGAAAATCAATTCACGCTGTGAATTATGTAAGGGACACACTCACATATATTTCCCCTTAAAAAGTTAAGGAAGACAAGGCCTCCTGCTTAGCGGACTCACCACGTGTTTTTGTTTTCTAAACACAACAAAAAAAGTAACCCCCCTCCCCCTCCCTAAGCAAAATAGCATAACTTTTTATCGAAGCGGTTTGGGCAAAATAATTTGCAGGATTGTTCCTTAACTTCTGACTAACCTCTGTGTGAAAATGCCATTAATCCAATTAGTCATGCATGAGTGGGCAAATTTTAAAGGCAAAAAATGTAGATTTTTCAAAAGTCACAAGGGTAATTGTTTATGCCGTTTTAGCAGTACATTTTGGCATTTCTTTAATTTCTGCGATTTTTTAAATGTATTCACTCAACCATGACACGGAAATGACTTCCAATGTTTACATATTAGGTCATGTTACATCTTTGTCAAAATATCCAGTTGTATTTTGTGACAAAAATAAAGGGTTTTAAAAAGTTTCAAACTCCAGAGGGAGAAGTATCTTTTAAAACGGGTTAATGGGTTAAATATCGGGATAGGTGTAGGTGCATCGAGAGATGGATGATAAACAATAAAAGGACATAAGTTATGCACCAGAAATGGAATTCATCAAAAATTCATATGACAGAAACCTCAAATTACCCTTGTGACTTTTTAAAAAGTTACATTTTTGCCTCTTAAATTTGCCCACTCACGCATGACTTATTGGATATTTGGATTAATGTGATTTTCACACAGAAGTTAGTCAATAAAGTGAAAAACAATCCTGATAAACTATTTTGCCCAAAACCTCTTTGATAAAAAGTTATGCTATTTTGCTTAGTGAAGACAAACCACAATATAACCACAAAATACTTGTAAGATTTTCTCTTTTTTACCATCTGAATTGGCTTTCACCGTGTGAATGCGGCTAATACCAATAAACACGATTACAGTAATGATGAGGATTAATATCATCATCATGATAATTATCATTATTAATATTATAATTGTTATTATTATTATTTTTACTATTACTATCATTATTATGTCTTATTTAGTAAGCAATACCATTCCCCCAAAACTGAGGGGGATGATTGTGCATGCCATCCCCCCACCTTGTGAAGTGGGGGGGGGGGGATGCATCCCCCTCATCCCCCCGTTGTCTACGCCCCTGTCCCTAACACATCACTGATTCAAGGTAATGAGAACTGGCACATAGTACGGAGGATTCTTTTCTGTATAAACGATGAAGTCTGACTAATGTAGAAGGATGCAACGAACCCCATAACGTATTGCAATTAGCGATGTGAGGCACTATGAATGCATTGTACATCATTAACAAGAATTTACGTGGAATAGTGAGTTTTAGATTACTCATGATACCAATTTTACGTGATATTTTTCCGCAAACAAAATTTACATGTAAATCCCAACATAAATACATATCTACAAGCACTCCAAGATATGTAACCACAGAACATTGCTTAATTCTAATGTTGTTGATGTGTAAGGGATCATCATTATAACAAGTATTTAGTTCTTAACCTATGTTTGAAAACAACAAATGTAGTTTTTGCAATGTTTAGAGATTGCACAAAAGCTAATTGTGAATATGCATAAAATGAACATTCACTTTATTTATCAAAATGTAAATGCTTTCCCAGACATGTCAGAGGCAACTAAAGCAGTGTCGGCTGCAAAAAGAACGTAGTCACAAGGATGTGGGGAATTTATTATATCATTGATATATATTAGAAACAATAAAAGACCAAGTAGTGAACCCTGTGGTACACCAGGTGTAAGAAACATGAAATCAGAAGTATGTGAGTTATACGAAGAGCAGGTAGTTACACGTATGTGGTCTTTGAGCTGAAAGACCGGATATGACTTTTGGTGTGACACAGGTGCTTGAGGGGGTGGGTGGCACTTTGGGAGGGTGGGGAGGATGACGGTCATGGCAATGTCTCATCAAAAGTAAAATTAATATGAATCCATTTATTTCAAAGCGGTACTTGCTTAATTTCAAAGGCTGATTGACAGCAAATTTGTGCCACTCCCCCTCCTCAAGTGCATTTCTACGATATCCGTCGGTCCGTCGATTTCGTTTTGGGGGCGGCCTGAAAGAATATACTGCTTCCGATTTGCATTCGTGTCAATGAAAAAACTACCAGTAATCGCATTATAGTGAGCCTGTCAGAGACGAGCACCATTTTTTCACTTTATCCACCACACCATACAGTACATACATATAGCCTAGCCGTGCGCCAGTCATTTTTGGAAGTAGAAGAAATATTTTTTGAATTTTTGTATATATTTGTATTTTCCCAAATTATTGGTTGCGTGGACCCCTACCCCCGCCAAAACCATCGCGTTTCAGAGCGATGAGAGCAATTTGCAAACATGGTCTAGGGAACTAGGCTAATAATACGGAAAAGAACCACATATAACAATGAACCAAATATGCCGTGTAAATCACGGCATATTTGGTTCCTCCTTGAACGATATGATAACGAGAATGATAGCTGCTGGCATATATTGTTCCGAGAACCAGATATAACGCTGGTATGAGATATACCGTCACACCGGCCTCTCTGAGTGCTCCTTTATATTTTGGTTGGGCTAGGTCAAACACGTCTGCGCTACTAGATATCTAGGATAGATGTGTTTGGATGGAGTGTGGTATCTTCTTGGTGACGGCTGGGGGGCATTTCATCAAAGGACTTGTCGGATATTTTATCCGACAAGTTTGCTCTCGGCCAATAAGATGCAAGCATTTCAGTAGCTTATAACAGTTTGTCGGATAAAACGTCCGACAAGTCCTTTGATGAAATGCCCCCCTGATGGGTGGTTGGATTCTGCATTCACGTTCCGCTGTATGTTGCCAGGTTTCGAGTATGGCTTGTACTCTTTCTTGTTTAAGTCGAATGTGACATCGATGTCATGATAAAGGTCTTTGACTCCAAAATTGAAATCCCTCTCTTCTCCGACGTCTTTATAAGTTTGTTTGAGGTTACCTTTATATTTCAGCGCCATCGCACCCTCAAGTATTCTTCTCATATAACTCATCCCCCATGGGTACTTGTCACGAAATAGATTTACCCCCGCTCGTCCATCTGCCTCGTGCCAACAGAGAGAACCTTAGCGAAATTAAAATCCAAGGGATTTAGCGATGATCGCTAAAATAAATGTCATTGAAATAAGCCCCTCGGGTGTGTATTTCAACGAACAATGTTTGGCCGAAACTTAACTTTTCCATTGTATGACCTCTCGCACGTCGCTTATTTCTTTCCATGACTGTTAACAGTTGTGATCAAACTTAGAGAGAGAGAGAGTCACAACGTGGCCTTTTATTCCAAATCAGTTACTTTGTGTAATTTGTGTAATGTAAAATGATATACGACATCGAAATATGTGTATTAATGCGGGTAGGTATCGATGCGTTCCTCCCTTTTCCACGGGAAACATTAAAGCCAGTATCGGTATTATGGTGAATCACAAAATGACGTCAATGTGGAACATACAGATCTGTCTTGCTGACACGTAACTAAATTCGACTAATCGGAACTCAACACTAGTAAAGCCTGAATAATATTTTGAAAACGTTTTATATGATTTTATCACTTTCAATGATTTTTGGCCATTTGTCTGCCTATATCAACTATCGCCTCTGAAGCGCATCGCCAAACATAATTACAATAATAGCATTAGAGGAGGATATTGCCCTGTGCAAGAACAGCTAACCCGAACAGTTTGCATACACACAAGAAAATTTTTGCACAGGACGA
>OZ022586.1:9407342-9464842 GCA_963669155.1 Arbacia lixula | reverse complement strand
GACTGGTGATCCCTTTTTGTGCTAGATGCGATACCACACTTTGTTCCTGTTTTAAAATATTGGGAGATAATTTCCGACAATCCTAAAACAAATCATAAGCTTTGCATTCAGGCAAAGTCTTGTTAACAACAAGAATTTTAATTTATAAACATCAGATTATAACTAAAGCTGATGGGAATCATAATCAATGAGAATGTGATTTAGCACAAGAAGGGACCACCAGTCGTTCGTAAAGTCGTCCGTAGCTTACGAACAGATTGGTGTAACACCTCCCCAGGTGTTCTGAAATCAAACACGAGAGGGACCCGTGGTCGTGGTATAATGGCACTCCGTTTATTACTGGTGCTGCAGTTTTTACCCCTTCTTGCTCTTACCTTTCAACGTAATTACCGGTATATAATTGTGTTGGATAAATAATCAAAGGAACAACTTGGGCTCTCGTAAGAGCCAGACTCGAGAAATGACTTCAGAATGAGCTCAAGTGTGCCTGCGATTATCAAACACCATTGTTTTGTTTTTAAGTCAGCATGCATTCTCAATGAACATAATTATTACACTTTGAATTCAGTCAATGAAAAATTAGTTGCTTGGATTGCAAACGCTGAGTTGTTCTCTTTCAATCCTTCGACCTGAACAAGCAATATTTTGAGGCTGTGAAGGATATTATTGTGAAGATTGCGTCTACATATTGCTTGAATGAATGATTCCCATCAATGCCTGCAATTCTTTTTCTTCAAGGAGCTCCTCATATCGCTTTCTAAGCTCAGTGCATTTGTAGACATTTTGCTACATTCATGCCATCACAGGACTGGAGTCAGCAAGCTGTCAAGATTCACTTGCCTCAAAATAAGGCATTGATGTTGATTTCTTATTCATTGAAAAGAAAAATAGCTCATGAGTGATTGAGGATAGGTGTAAGGTTGTACTTCACATTGCTGGAAAGAGATCTTGAAGTAAGGTGGGAGGGAGGGAGGATTATATGGTATACAAGCCTCTCCCCATCCAAATCCTACAGAGCATTACATGTCATTGAGATTCAATAGAGCACCAAAGTGGTGTCGTCATTTGAGCATATTGTCAAGACAACTGGTTCTAAACAAAATCACTCCTGTGAGAGGTTTACCAGTTTGGTATTGTCTAGCGGGCTAGAGTCGGGCACTTCCCATTGGAGTCCCCACTCTGATCCCCAATATTTGCTCTACCTGCATAGTTTAGAACCAGTTGTCGTGACAATAATGCTCAAATGACGTCACACTTCGGTACTCTACATCATGTCTTTGCTCATAAGGGGTCTTATGAGAAGCTCCCCCCCCCCCCCCTCCCCCAATCAGGAGAGAGTATGAATAATTCCAGCAATCGTCTGAAGTTAGACATACACTATTCTTCAAACAGGTTGCAAACTGTTGTGACTGTTGTGACTGACAAATTACTTTACATTAAAAAACATACAGGAGTTACAGTCGGTCTAAGCATTTTCTCTTGATATGTGTTGATAATACTTTCCGGTATTTTGAACATTGTGGCTGTGCGGTCACACTACAACCGGCAAACCGTGTCACTAACACACATGCTCGCAGCATAAAAAAAAACACCTGCTTGCATGGAGTGTCGCATGATACAAGATTGGTGAGTGCGGTTAAACTACCAACAACTTCAGATATGTTCATGGGAATTGGGAATATAACACAGTTGTATTGGTAAACTTTGTTATAAATTGGTCTTTGATAAGTGTTGGGGTGAGATTATCCAAACTCTGTGATTCTACATAGCAGGTTCTAATATGAAGTGTATATTATTATATGTTTGACCATGACTAGTGTAGTAAATCACATATTGATGACATAGGTCCAGTAAATGCCCACTCCAGTGGTCAACCTTGACCCCTCCTCAGACTCCTTGACCCCTCCATGACCCCTCTCTGCCTTTCTTGGGATCCTGCTGGATGCAGCTCCCTATCTGCAGCTCCTGGTATGCAATCACTTCCGGCTCCCTATTTCATATTCGAAACATACCACTATGGCGATTCAAATTACCTTAGCAGAGTGCTGTGGATTCCGTCTATTCCTGCTTCCACCTTGAATCCTTTCTGATCAAAATTGTTGGAAACCATTCCAATCACGTTGGTTAATCCGCTCACGCTTTTATTTCGCTGCAGATGGCCACATTACACCGTGTAATCTTCTGGCATTTCACAAACGAAAGTTAACAGCTCCTAATGGTATTTTACTGTTGATGGTCACAGCACACTTTCCCCATTCCCCACTGGAAAATTGATCCTCTCATAATGGTATTTCAATGAAGATGATCACAGCAAGGGATACACATGGTGCCCCATTTCACACTGTAAAGTTAACCCTCCAACATCATGGTTCATGGCGGCTGGCCACAGCCGCAGTGCGGGGGTGCCAATCACGAGTCTATGCTCGCGTCCAAGCGATCCACCTGATCGCAAACGTCCATTAAGGCGCGGTCAAGATCGTCCATGTCCGAGGGGATAGAGTGGGAGTAGACACCATTGTCAACGCCTCCAATGGTGGAGGTAGACGAGGCGTCGCTGTCCGTTCTCCGCGACCGCCGCCCCCCAGGGAAGAAGTCGTGGAGACAGTTCTTGTCTAGAAAGCTCTCAAACTCATCCATATCCTTCTCTGGGATGTACGGCCTCATTGCTGGGAAGAGAACGGGAGAAGAAGAAAGTCGTCATTAGTAATAATCTCTACAATAACAATAATGGTAAGAATTTTATCATCATAAAATTGAGAACATAAATACAAATCTATAGAGCCTTTCATCAAACCACAGACAGCAGCCAGCAAAATGAAATGTTTCATCACTAAAGGACACAATCATTCAAACTAACAGCTTCTGTATAAATACATGTATGCCTTCAGATTTCAATTAATCCACACACACACACACATACACACATACATGCACAGACACTCACACACACAAACACAAACACACACACGCACACACACACACGCACACACATACACACACACAAACACACACACACAAACACACACACACACACACACAAACACACACGCACACACACACGCACACAAACACACACACACAAACACACACACATATACAGACACACACACACACACACACTACAGGTAAGGAAGACCTGGACTTCGTCTTATCAAGAGTTGCATTTCATCCAAATTAATCACGAACTTGTCTAATCCCATATCTTACACAGAGTTACGATTGACATCAATCGCAAGTCAAGTTGCGATCCAACCCAACTTTTTATAAGACTGGACCTGGTCCACATTTCATAGCCATTATAACCTGCTATTAATGTTAACTACCATGGTAACAGTAATAGCTGCAATGCTCAGAGTTCATTGGTTGTTTCCATCATTGTTGTAAATTGTTAGAACACCAACATTGACCACCCCAGCATCAATTATATCTTCCAAGAGAGCGTTCAATTGCCTTTTACCGCTGCTTTCATGAATTCCACAAATTTATCATCTCCAATTAACTCTTGTATTCTGCTTCCAACACAAATTTATGTTGTGTATTAATGAGAAGTATGTTGTATGCATCTCTGATTTTAACAGTTCTTCTAATTTTTCCACTGTGAGAATGTACTAGTAAACTGTGATTCAGAAAAATAGTCCAATTTTCTGTTTTCGTGTAGGTACCTGTACCTGTACCATTATCAATACATGGTATATGCTTTTCACACTGGCAAAAATTAGCCCCGTACTATCCTTAGCCCCGTACTATCCCTAGCCCCGTCCTATTTTTTGAAGCTTTTCACACTGGCATTTCTTAGCCCCGTACTATTTCTTAAACCCGACTAGCTTTTCACACTGTTCTCACTCGCCCCGGACTTTCTCGACAGCTTATGAATATTTATGAGTGTACGTCTTGCACATTGGCTCTTTACCACTCCGCATCAAGGTCACTCGCCCGTCGGGCCTTATCTGATTGGTCTCGGCGTTTCGGCCTTGAGAGCTGACATCGCATTTCCTTAGCCCCGTACTATTTTTCGTTTCTGTTCACACTGGCGCTCTTAGCCCCGGACTATTCGGCTTGGCCCTGCAATTGCGGTGTTAGCCCTGCTTTTTTGCAGGGCCAAATAGTCCTGGATTATTGGTGGGGCGAGCCTACTTTGGTAAAAACCAATGTGAACAGAAAGTGGTCTAAGCTTAGCCCCGTACTATAGGTGGGGCTAAGGCCCCCCCTTAGCCCACCTATAGTACGGGGCTAAGGAAATTTTTGCCAGCGTGAAAAGCATACTAGTAACCAATGGTATCACTTATATCAATAAACTTACAAAGAGCAGTTTCCAATTGAGTACCTAAGTGGTGTCGTTATATGGGCATGATGTCAAGACAATTGGCTCTAAACAAACTCACTCCAGTGAGAGGTTTTGCGGTCCGATGTTGTCTCGCGGGCTAGTGTCAGTCATTCCTAATTACAGTCCCCGCTGTGATCACCACTGCTTGCTCTACCCGAATTGTTTAGAACCAGTTGTCTTGGCAATAATGCTCAAATGACATCACAAATTGGTACTCTATAGTGCTGAAATATAACAAATGTACCTTGAAGGACCCAAATTCAAATATGAATCTCAAATACATTTTTTTCTTTGATGCAAGAATCAAAGAACATATCGCTCTCTTGTCTGGTATGCTCTAATTTCTAACAGAATATTGTGATTCTAACTTGTCTTGTGATTTTAACAACTCAAGTTGTAACCATGACATTGATAAAATAGAAGAAAAAAGTGGTCACATGAAAGTTCATAAAATATTCAACATATTTAATTTGTGTCAAGTAGCCGATACTGTCACTTATACATAATATCATCCAACATATACAATCAAATTGAAATTATACCATATATCTATGATTACATCATGAATTAAATCATATTGAATGAATATATACACAGCATCAGTCTTTAAAGGCAGAAAATATGCAAACTAACATAATGTTACCGTTAGCAACCATACCCAAATTCAGGATGTAAACCAAATTAAGATGACAAACAACCCAGCCTAAGTTCTCGGTTGTGGTATCCATATTTTCTTGCGCGGCATTCACATTCACAACTTTGAACAAACTCATGTTCCTCTCACTTAATGAAAAGAAATGGGACTCTCCAACATAAAACACAGTTAATCAAATGCCTGACTATTTGCCTGATCTTAAGTTCATATTTATATCAGCCACAATATCACTTGCATGCTAATCATGTACATGTACAATTGATTTAATTATAACAAGGCAGATTTTCAATCAATTTTTATTGAAATTCTAGCTATGATCACGATTGTAATCCTTTTTGTACTTCATTCCTTAACCCTTCTGGATAAAATACACATTGCAGATCTATGTAGTACTAGAAGCTCAAGATACAATCATTGTTGATATTCAATAAAACTACAATAATGTACAAAGATTAATAGTAACATGGCTCATGGTTCATGGCAGTACTGTTTCATATTCTCTTGGTTTACCATCTCCAGAAGATCAAGCTAGATAGCAAAATATTCAATAATTAACCGCCTTTCAAGTTTTAAGCAAAATACACCTGTAGTAATGGCACTAAAAGTCCAAATGTGACCTGTCACCACAAAACGACCAATAAGTCGCAATGGGAGTTTCCACATAAACAGCTGCAACCCTAAAAATAGCTTGCATGGGATGGAAAAGTCGATTTTGGGTTTTTGGTATTTTCTGAAAGGACAACTCTTGATCTTCCATCTGTCAAAATTTGAGATTAAAATGATAAATAAAAATGTGTTTTTTCTTGGTTTTAAAATGATAACTTTTTTCGGACATTGAAAAAAAAATGTCACTTTGCTGAGATTGTCCTTCATATTGCGATTTTCTCAACAGAATTTATGTAGAAAAAGCACCGTTTTTCAAACTTTGTAGTCGTGATGATTGATACCTTGTTAAAAATTGGGCCAAGTTTCAGCTCAAACCCATTGTTCCTTCATAGTGGTTGCTATGGGGTTTTAATTGCATTGCATTTTAATTGCTACATTGGGAATCCTGATAAATGAGACCTTCATTTGAAGGGAACATTGATGAAACCTCCTTACATTCAGTAATATAAGTAGCCTAGTTCCAGGCAGTTTGACATTTTTTTTCTAGGATTGTATTATCATCATCAATAGAGTACATTCAGTAGGGCGTTTCATGAACGTCGTCAGCACTGACCAAATGGTCAGTGCTGACAACTTCAGTGAAATTCTCGGTTTTGATTGGCCGAGAGGCACTAGCCTCTGACTGTTACTACGGTAACTGTCGGAAAAAGGCAGCTTGTCAGACGAAAAATGTTCATGAAACGTCCTCCAGGTCTAGTCACAAGACTAATGACTACTTTTTCCTCCTTCTTTCCTGCTTGAGCCAGGCAACAATTTTAGAGTGATTCGTCTACTTGAGCCAGACCAATTGTAATCAATTATATATATGTGATGTTTAGTCTACAAGCAAAGTTATTTAATTAGTCTGAATGGAACATCTACTTGTCTAGTTGTTATACTCTTTCTCTTAATCAGAACACTTGGTCTATTCCAATTCCCAGGCTGTTCAAATCCTGCAGATCTCTATAATATACCAGCACCCAATTGTCGTATGTTACATTATGTTAAAAACATGGTCCTCGCTTTCTGTACAGATATCTTCAAAATTGCATTAACATCCATAATCTAAACACTTAAATGATTGTCCTTTCACTTTTATCCTAGCCTGAAAGGTGTAGGTATGTAATCAAATGTGAATATTGACTTTACATGGGTATTGAGTGTCAAATGGTTAATTGAAAAGTTTTAATTATCTGTAACCTGGTGTAGCTGGACAAATAAGCATATTAAAAACTTACATCAGTTGAAAACTCTACAAGAAATAGAAATAAATCAAGCTGAGTGACTAGGCCAGGTCAAGATATACTTTAGAATTGTCATTATCTATGAAGTGGTTATGTTAAGAAGAAAAAGAAATGATGCTACAGCCTTATTTCTGATAGAATACATGTACAGAACTAGCACTCAAACTAGCATTCAAATAAATCAAGATGAATGCTGCAACATTGTTAGAATGATTTCTAATTTACATTTGAAAGAAGCTGCAAACATTGAGGAGTCTTGTCACAACCCTGTTAAAAGCCTTGTACCGAAGGTTTATAGAATGAAAGAGGCAATTGTTTGAGGTTATCCCTGAATACATCTATTACACAGACACATAAGTCCTTTTGCTTCTCATGTAACAAATTGATTTCCATCTTCACAAAACTGTTTGTACAGCCTTCTTTTAATCTACCCCATTTTATTGAATTCCCATCCCAACTACAAGTAAAAAAAGGGAAAGTACCCTGTGAGATAGTAAACAGAACAAGATCCCTAAACTTAAGGGTACTCTTACTAATTCTAAATCCTAACTCTAATCCGAACCCTCAATCATAACCCTCAATATCACCTTGTGTGTGGGAGTCGACCAAATGACCAGGTACCAGCAGTACATGTCTGTGGATTAAGTTGGTTAGGATTAAATGAACCTACAAGACCATGGGATTATTGGGGTCTGTTTGACACTCTTTGTCAGAAAATGATACAAGCATTATTTGTTTTTATGCAATCTAAGTTAAAATTCAAAAGTGGCTCTGAATGACATATAAATATGTGATGTTGAAGATACAGAGTAATACACAAATACAAAACAAAAAATGTGAAATAATCACCTAAAAGTGTGACTATATAACTAAAGGTATAGACTTTTGTAGGATGTTAGTTTTTGTTAAGTAATATTTGAGAAGCTATTTTTTTTATTTTCCATATCCCATCAATATAAACATAACTGACACAATTGAAATTAAACAGAATAATGCAATTTCAATATACATGTACAATAGGATTTGAGTAAGTCATTAATGTCATTAAAAATGAATTGTATTTTATCAAATCAACAAGTAAAACACATTAATTCTAATTGTCTTGTGGATGATTATTATACACACCATTTGTTAATTTGTTGGCAGTTCACATTTGAATACTACTACAATGAACACAAGATGGTACTTATATTCCAATCATATGAACATGACCTTGGATTACGAAACATGCTATCTTTACTCTTCATCTAAACACTTTTGGTTTGAATACGGAAACCACCATTACTTTTATCTGTGTAGTAATTAAACACGTTTGGAACCTTAAATTTGATTGATTTTATATATCTCCATGTTTTGTATTATTAGAAAGCCCATTTCTTATTTTCCAGCATGATATTCCATCTATGATTATTATGAACATGGAAAGTGCAGTGCAACACATATCAAAAGCAATTCTTATTTCTGTAGAGGTTGTTTCACACGAATGCCCTCCTGGAAAAAAAAATACATTCAAAGAAACGTGAACACACTGCATGACAAAAAAACAGCGCACTCTGCAACTTTTGACTTTTGACCTAGCCACGGTATCTTGACATACTGTACCACACATTCCATGACTGCATAATTTCAACAAATGGGGTGTCATTGTTAGAAAGAGTAAGCATGCTCTCTGATGATACCAAACACAGTGATAATAACACAGTAACAAAAGAGATACAAATAATCAAACTTGAAATCGCAAAAAGTTAAGTTTGTTTTTTTTTTCACACGAGAAAAATCTCCCTCTAACACTCTCCGCTACATGAATTAATGAAATACAAGGCATGTTTCTTTTTTGATTTCCTCTAATGCTATTTTTCAAAGGACAGCAATAGTCCTCTCAAAATGGTACCCTCTAAGAGTAACGTAAGATACTAACAGTGAGCACCCTGTGCAACAAAGATTGAGGAATGGATAGAGTAACCCTGTAGCGGTGCGTTCACACAGACGTGATACGCCACTACAGCTTGCATTAAAGATGTGGGTTTTTTTAGCGTTTTGAGGGCTTTGAACTCGATCGGGACCAAGCACCACAAATATGTGGTTTGGTGCTGTAACTTTTGATATCATCTATCAAAAATAATAAGAGATGCATCACATGAAAGAGTATGAATTTCTGCACAAGATGAACCCATTTGGGACATTTAGTGGTATATATCAACTTCGTTATGATTTTTCAAAGCAAAATAAGGGTCAAATGGTCACTAAATCTTCAATTGGCGCAATTGGCACTGCGCTGAAAAGGTTGAAATGATTTTAATGTTTTGTTCATATCTTATAGAATTTTCATTCCGTGTTCTACTAACAATTTCATTAAAAACGAAAGTGCTGCCAATTTAAAAGCCAAATTGTGATCAGTGTTGCTCCGTGATAAATAAAAAGCATTCCATGAAACCCTTTTCTTGCTTATCAGCGATGGGAAACGTTAACAACAAGGTTCTGGTGGTGGTAGCAGCAGTAAATTTCTCTGGTGTGAACACAGCGTGAGGCAGTATGTAACCTCGTACATCAGCTGATGCAGGGCAGAACACTTTGGGCGTGTTTATCAACTCTTTTTTTGGTAGAATTAAGGTTTCCAAACGCATTTCAATTTTTTTAAACGCGTTTCAGGGAGTTGATAAACGCAAATGTGTTTTGATTAAGGGGTTCGGAAAGCTGTTTTGAAACACGCAAATTTGTGCGATCCTAAACGCGTTTGAGCCAGACATGCGTTTAGAGAAGCGAGATCAACGCAAAGCTGTTTTGAAACGACTTTAAACCACGTTTCCGTAAACACATCGATCGCACACTATTGTACTACAGTGCACGTGTAATGGCGCAGTAGAGCTGCGCAGTGACAAGGCCGGTTTTCGACTTGGGCGATTGAGTTGATAAACGCACCGTTTTTTTTTAAACGCGTTCGCAAAGGCCTTGGGAAACACATTTCAAATTCTGAAAAGCTGATAAACACGCCCTTTGATGAATGGCAACCAGACAACATAGTATGTGTTTACATGCACAGACATCATCATTCTTACACAAGATCAGCTTCACACATTCACTACATGCAGATGGTTGGTCAAGTGAGATGACCTTTTTCCCAAACAAAACAGCAAAGTACACTTTTTTGTATTGTGCGCCAATACAATCCAACTTGAGCTTCATTTTACCAGGGTAACACAGAAGTGTAGGGATAAGTTTGTTGAATGGTTCCTTGGCGTTGAATTCCTCCTCTTTACCTGGTGGATACTATAAATGTTTGCCGTGGCTTTGCATGCTTGGATGAAAACCATATCAATGAATAGTAAAAACTGCTGCGATGTGAGTTTAAGCACAAGAAATGAATCTCCTCCAATGAGCTGGGACCCCCTTGTGCGAGAGCTGCTGATGAATAATGGATGATATGCAAATGAGAGGGGGGGCGGGGTATGCATGTATGAATGCAAATGAAGGCCACATGGCTGTATCAATGGCTTCCTTCCTTGATTCATAGGGTAGGGGAAAGGGGTTCGATGGTGCCCATGGCTGAGAGGAGGGAGCGGGTGAAGGGGCCAGAGTTCCAGCTGACGGTGGAGTCGTCGTCATCGCTCAGGTTACTGATGGAGGCGCGACTGCGGCTGCCGTAGGGGTCCTCGATGTCGTTGGCCACCATATAATTGTCAAAGAAAGCCCGGTGGAGTTCGCTGATCAGGCACATGCGCATACCTGTTGGGTCAAAATGAGATAATGTACATGGACATGCAAATGGGTTGGACTGGTTAGGACTGTGCTTGAGAGATGGGAGCACCATAGAGCTCCAACAAACTATTCCATAATGGTAAATCAATGGAGTATGTGTGAAGCAGTTTTAGCAATCAATGGCAGCCATCTTTCAACTCTCCCAAATTATTAAAATATTTAATGCAAAGTGTTCAATGTAACCCCTATTTTTTTCCACTACTGTATGTGCAAGTTTCACTTATTATTTACAGTAAAGGACTGCAAAGATGCACTGCTTGGTAAATATATGATTTTAATTCAGCAGAAAATCGCTATTATGGCTTACCCAGAAATATTTGCCATTCTTTATCTAGCTGACGTCCAAGAGTAAAATTTGCAGAGATGAAGCTGTGTTTTGAGCAGCCACAATTTCACTGCCTTGCATTTACACTCGGACTTGTAACTGTTAAATATGCCATTCTTGTGTGATGTTCATTGTTTAGCAAATGAAGTATGGAGGTTAGTTATTTGTGCTGAACTTTGTTTTTATCTCATGAAACTAAAACATGATCACAACGCATGTTGAGTAAATACTACACAGCCCAAGTCCAAAAACCCTTCATTCTGATTGATCATGTGCAATTTGTAATGACAAATTTGAAAAAAAAAAAAAAAGAAATGGGTTCCCTATACAATTACCTGTAGATAGCATAAGATATTTTTGGTCAATACAGCCCAAGTCCCAAAACCCTTCATTCTGATCAATCACGTGCTACTTTTAATGACAAATTTGATAACAAATATGAAATGGAATCCCTATGAAATTAAAAAGCGTAAGATATTTTTGGTCAATACTGCAGACAGCTGAATACCAGAGTGTCCATTAATATGAGCACGATTCTACATCCACCGCATCATAATGGTGGCCATGGCTCATACAAGCTTCAACTGATTGTAATGTCAATCACTTACAGCAAGTTCAGAAATGCTTCATTCTGATCAAGTGGGTTTACTGTACTTGCATTAAAGGTAGCCTGTCCCTTTTGCAGAACTAATTCTGGAAGTTCCCTGACTTTGTCATCATTTGAGAGAGAGTGGCTATATAACTTTTCCCTGGAATCGACAAAGCGTACTATTCGGTTTTGAGGAAATAATCTTCGATAATTGATCAAGCTTTCTTTTTTTGTACTACGAAAATAGTCAAATCTCAGTGAGAACTAGTTAGATTTTCATTTGTTCAAGGGAGTTATAGTACCGTTGACCTTAAAATTTCAGTTGGTATCCCAAAGATACATGCTAAATATGTGCAAACTTTCATGAAGTTTGCAGACGTTTGTAAAATGGATGGGCAATCTTTAAGTGAAACTCCATATGTCAGGTAGGCCACAAGGAAAATAAAATTTAGTAGCATGGCTGGGTAAATCATTTCTTAACATTTTAGAGGCAAAGCATGAGTTTGATTTTTGTCAACTGGAGGCAGAGATTAGTAGTAGTGGCTAGCAATTCTGTTAGCATTTTTGTCTATGTTTTTTCATTGAAACTATTTGCAGCAGGAAATTCTATGAGGTGCCTGCACCAAGGATTTTGTGCAATGATTCTGCAGAATGGGTATATGGATAGCTCAAAATCCTAAGCATTTGGGGAACCCTAAACCAACACAAAGAAATGTCATGACTTACAGATATTTCATATCATAGCTTGATGTGCTTATTCAAGCATAATTCAAAACATAAACTCTGCATTTCACAACTTGTTAGTGGGGAATAAATCTGTGGTACATTTGATGAAGAATAATTTTGGTTAAGAACCATGGTAGCACTAATGTACATGGAACAGTGAACATGAAACGTAATCATTTCATTGCCGGATGTTTTTTTGTTTTAATCTGAACAATTTCTTAGCCTGATACCAGTGTACCACCAAACAAATACTGAAACTCTTTACTTGATCACAAAACAATGCTCATCCCATAATCGGCAGTGAGTGAAAAAGAAACATTCCGGTGGATTGTGCACAAGGAGTAGGATCAGCACGTATATGTATCTTGATCTTGTGTGTGGACTCACAATAGCTCTATTATAATGCCTATTGAACAAAACAATTTTACTTCACCAAAGTGTTTGGAGTAAAAAGGAATGTGGTTGAGGTAGTTTAACAAGAGGAAGAAATACTCATGCAATTAAGCACTTGTGCTATTGAGTGGAAGCCTGCCTACAATATATATTTTTTTTTCAGGGGGCTTTTAGCATTTCTCCTCGAATGTACCATCTCACTATAATAAAAAAAAAATCTGGCTACTCTGGACCAATCAGAGGTTTTATATGCAAAAGAAACAAACTAACAGTGTGTGTGTGTGTGTGTGTGTGTGTGTGTGTGTGTGTGTGTATGTATGTGTGTGTGTGTGTGTATGTATGTGTGTGTGTGTGTGTGTGTGTGTGTGTGTGTGTGTGTGTGTGTGTGTGTGTGTGTGTGTGTGTGTGTGTGTGTGTGTGTGTGTGTGTGTGTGTGTGCATGTACAAGTGAGTGTAGACACAACATCTATAAATTGAAGAAATCTCCCCCTCCCTCAATCCCCTCTCTTATCTTCCTCACTTCGGATCATACTGCTTAATGCATGATTCCTGACACTTCTGTTTTTCAAACAGAAATTTGAAGTGCTGGTGTTCTATAAGGAAGGAACAGCAATGTGCCGAACTGGTGCGATACTGTATGTACAGACCCTGTGCTTGCATGGTTGTGCTATACATGAAAGGTCTCCACACGGTGAACAAAAATGGTGGGCAAATCATGTACAGTCTGTATGGATATCTCTTATAAACTAACAATAGCTGTACAGTGGCTATATCAAAACATATATCTCAACATTAAACCTTTTATCATTTAAAAGGATATAAATAAATTACATTAACACTTCTCTTTGGGGGTTAAATTCAGCTTTAGGATGTATTTCACTTTTACTTCAGGCAAACATAAAAACCATTTGTGTTATGTTACTAAATGCAACTTTATAGGATTGTGTGGATCATCACGGTATGAATGGCCGCTTTAGAGTTAAAGAATAAGTCCGTAAATAATATTAATTACAATACTGACTACACTCAATGCTCTTTTAAAGGGGCTTGGCCACTATGTTTGGCCCAACACCATACTGCATGTTTTGTTTAAGCTCGTTCCATCATAAGCATGTGTAACCTTTAATATTTGTCCGTATACACCTGCCAATCGGAAGACGATGATTGTCGAGTCTAGTCTGTTACAATGCCTGCTCTACCATGATTGAGTACATAACATTGATACTTTGATGCAAGAATGTGGGAAAGTTGTAAGGTGATTTTCTAATGATATCAAGGTTAATCAGAAAAATGATTAAGTGGTGAGTAAATACTGTGATGTTCATGATGACAGAATGATGTGTAAATAAATTTAACTTCAACAGAAGGTACATGTACGATTATATAATATTAGTAGCGTGCTGCTAAATCTACACCTGGTTACAAATTATACAGAATGCTAATATCAGCTTCTGAAAATGTATTTCAAGATGTTGTCATTACTTTAAGAAATTCTATATGTGCATACACTTAAAAGATTGAGCAGTTTCAAGCCAACTTGCAATTGCAAAATGTTAACATATTGGATGCAGTGTGCTTACTGACTTATCCCAAATGTACATTATCCAACGAGTGTAAAGGGAGCTATTTGAACAACGCCAGTTCTTGACACTAGTGCTAAAACCCACTTATGCAGCATTCAAAAAGAAATGGATCTCTACCTTCCTGCCAGGTACGCAAGCATCCCCATTCTCAATACTTATCCCAAGTTCAAAAGAATGTTGTACAGTGTCTTTACAATGTTACTCTTTGCTGCTGATACAGTATAATTTGGTTGATTGGGGGGGGGGGGGGGGGCGGGGGGGGGGGGAGCAAATCATATTCATGCTTTTATTGTACTTTTTGTCCACTCATATTTATTGGGTTGGGGAGGGGGGGTAGCCCTATCCTGCTTAAGATCTGTTCTGCAGCCCCCACTCACAATGGAATTACACACACATATCACATTTCGAAAGTCGTACGCAGGGGGAAATCTTCCTTTTACATATATCCTTGAGCGTTTTGTTTTGCATTGACAACAGTTTCTGGCATTGCACGTATGTTAAGAATTTAACTGAAACAATTCTGGGATCAACGGTCAGGTTTTGAAAAGTTTAGAAATCACATCTGGCATGCAGCCCCATTGCAGAATTTGTTGCTTCAATTTGTCACATTTTCAGCAGAATTTAGGCAATTACCTTGAGCAGTAAATAACGTCAGTAATGTGTTATTTGCGTTATATACCAAGCATTTGATATTTTGTATTATCAAAACCCAAGCACAGTCCCACTGCCCAATAAGGAGAGAAAATGGATCAGATTAGTTTCACACTTCGAGATAAAATGCCAACTAGAGAAAAAAAAGGAGAAAAATGTTGAGTATTAGAACTACAATGTGGAAAGGAAGAGAGAACGAGGTGAAGAGATTTTGATTAGTTCCCGCAAACCACTTGTGTCATGTGCTGCAAATTCTAAAGGAGGAATTGAAAACAACACGATTAATATTCAGTACAAGGAGAGATATTGAGTAAGGATAAGTCGAAGGCAGAATCTATGAAAGCTGTAAAAAGAAAAATGCACACAAGTTTATGAATTGTTAGCAAAAATGCTTGAGACTGAATGTGTTATATACCATCACCACCACAGACGAGAGTGTACAGAAGTATGAATTTCACGATTTCACACATTCACATACACGCACACACACACACACATATACACACACACAGTACAAAGTTATAAAAACCATATGTTTCATCTACATGTTCATTTTTGTACAGTCCTGATCTCAACCTTTTTCAACTTGTAAGTTCTAGAATATCATCAATTTAATCATTTTAAATTATTCTAGAATAAATTGCTTTTAAACTTTTCACATCAATTAACAGCTTGACCAATCAATAGGTAGCACCATGGCATGTGTTGCTTTGTTGGGCAAGCAGATGATAAATTCATATACAGGTAGTCCGTGTTGATACCTACTGAAACCAAGTGGCCAAACTGCATCTATAAATGGCTGTGATAATAATCATAAACAGCGCCATCTGCTGTCCAGAGTGCAAAGATTTATTTTTCAAGCATGAGTGGTTTAGAGGGTTGATTTTTACTGTGGTCAGGCTGAAGTCAAGTAAATTGGAAGAATTTAGAATCTGGTTGAATTCAGTTTCATTCTGAATTGTCCTGAATTTTAGTGTGTGTTGTGAGAAAAATTGCAACCAAGGCTGCATACATGTACAAGAAATAGGATTACTTTTTTCTCATATCACTCACATACTGTACAATCAGAAAATCTCAGTGAAGTATACATATACTAGGTAAACTAGTCTAGGTCCTAGACATTGGTATGAGGGCTTGATCTTAGCCCAGAACAGCTGCAATCACAAGTAAGTCTAGAAAGATAGACTACACAGCCTTCCTTCTCCCAGGGGCAGAGCAGGAGAGGGGAAGGCTAACTATATTGTCTATATGTTCAGCTTTACATTTGATTTTGATGCAGACAATCGTAGCCTATAGTCTAAAACCTACGCAAAATCGTGCTAGCTAGGGCAGTATATACCGTCTATTACACTCTAAAATATGCTCACGGAAGTTGGATTGCACATTATCATACAGTATAATGTTACTATAAAAGAGCGGAGAAGAATAATAGTAGTGTTTCATTTTTGTAAAAAGAAGTAGATTTTGTAAAGAGGAACTTTATGTAGGAAAGTGGGAGGAGATGACAAAGGATTAGAAAAGAAAGAAAGAAAGAAAAAAATGAGGTTATAAGGGAGGGAAAGAGAGGGGAAAAAGCTAGGAGAAACAAATAATTGAGAAGAAGCTAAGTAAGAAAAAAAAAGAAGGGGGAGAGAGGAGGAGGAGAGGAGGAAGAAGGGGAGGGGGACTGAAGAGAAGGAACAGGAGGAGAAGGAACAAGAGGAGGAGGAGGAGGAGGAGGAAGAAGAAGAAGAAGAAGAGAAGAGGAGAGGAGGAGGAGGAGGAGAAGGAGGAGGAGGAGGAGGAAGAAGAGGAGGAGGAAGAAGAGAAGGAGGAGAAGGAGGACGAGGAGAAAAAATGTAGAAGAATAAGAAGAGAAAGGGAAGGAGAGGATGATACTATATAAACCTCAGATGTGTAAAAATATCTCCTTCTGCACTACTCTGTTTTAATTGGAATATTACATGAATAAGTAGGGACAATTTCGTTTCATATAATGAAGAAGCTATCTGGATGCATATACAACGAATCTACCACAGGCATTGAAGTGCTAGACTTCTATGTTATATGCAGTATAATTAAGTTTGCTGCAGCATATGCTACTGACCCCTATCTGTACCCCTATACAGTCGTGTATTAGTAAATCAGAAATGGTAATCATGATAAACCCGTTGTCATGGTTACTGGGAAATAACATTCCACAGAGTTGAGTAGCTCTTGAAGGTTTCCATAGTGAGGGTATTATATAAAGAATTTTTGCAGTAACTTTAACAACTTTTTTTTAGCAGTGTGCAAACCAGACTCAACGTTTAGGTGGATGTGTTCAGACATAATGTTGCAACTCATCGATTCAAACAATCTATCTCTAAAGGGCCCCCCCCCCAACTCTCCCAGAAGAATATCACATGGTGTTGCAGCTAACATTCTTTACATAGTCCCAATTAATGATCACTACTATGCCCCAATCATTCTTCACATCACACACATTGATGTCTGTTATCAAAGTGAGATATAAAATCCCCTCTAACAATAACTGAGTAGAGATGCAATTCCAATAAAGTGCGAAAGAGCCAAACCACTTGCTTAATTAATGTTTTATATGAGTTATTTTCCTTTTGTGGAGAATCAATAAAATTTTAAGTACAAAATATATATGTCATATTAAGCATAGCCTAGGTTGTACGTGTAGATTGTGCAGTCTGAGGCAGCTTAAATGCAGTAAAAACATGGGCAAAGATTTTATCACACCTACCGGTAAATGTGAGTATTTCACAATTCCTACATGTATTCTTCAGAATGGTTAAGATGTATTTGGCCTTTAATTCTTACAATAAGCAGGGCAAGGCATCTTAAACTTTTTTTTCCAGCAACATTTCAACCCCTTAACCAGATGTAGTAGTACACTCCAGCTCAAAGGAATTGGCATAGGGATAGGGAAAGGGAAGAAGGGGAAAGAGGTGCAGTTTTAAACCGCTGTATATTTTGTCCAGTTCATCATGAAACATGATGTTTTTTAGGCTAAAGCATCGTGTTTCATGCTGAACTGGACAAAAAAATACCGCGGTTTAAAACTGCGGCTCCTTTCCCTTTCTTCCCTTTCCCTCTCCCTATGCCAATTCCTTTGAGCTGGAGTGTATGCATTTTCATGCAGGGATATAAACTAGGTCACCAAATTCAACAGGTGAGACAGACTTTAGACCAAGCTGAACAGTGCCTCAATCTAGTGCAGTGGGAGGTGCAACTTGTACAGGGCTGTTCACACTCGAAAAAAGAAAAAGAAGGGTACTGGTAATATTCTCATTGGAAGCAGATGTTGTTTTTTTTCAGAGAGAAAGGAGCAAAGAGGTTGAAACAAAATCTGCAACCAAGAATTGAGAGGTTTAGGGAGAGATTTTTGCAAAGATGAACGTGAACAGTTTATATTGGTCTTATGCACAATGCAAAATTGTTGCGGGGACGTGCGGTCATTTTTATCATCATTATGTGCTCAATCCTTTCAAAAATACTGCATTGAAATGTTTTGACACCTTCGTGACGGTGCACCATATACCACCCACCATACACAATAACTTGGAGATTCTGAAAAGCACAATGTCTCACGGGTGATTTAACCTTGCTTCCAAATTTCTGGTGCACATTCATATTCAATGTTTACATTTTAATGTTTAATCTTTCACTACGAAATGTTGTAGCTGTGGACTAAAGAATGACTGCAACTGATCTGTAACTTCATCTCCTCTACACTTTTACTGCGTTGAAACCAAAAGTTTTTTTTTCCATATTTCTGGACATGTAACAGTGCTTTATAAGGCAATTGTTCACCACACTGACAACAAGCATGCATCCAACCCACCATCTCCTATCATCCTATTGCGAGGCACCTGCTCAGCTTGTGCGCGGGATGAGGAAACCCAGCAAATCATTGTGCAGGACGGAATGTGTGCGTTGTGACACTTGTGATGCAGTGACCTAAGAGATGCCAAAAGATGGCACGGTTCCCCTCCCCGAGCCCTCCCTAACCAAAAATGAAACACAAAAGAGCTGTTGGCACCCTGTGAAGTGAGCCCTCTATGGCTGAACCTACCTGGGAAGAGTGTCTTCCTGTCGGGGCCATACAGTCTCTTTAGACTGCTGCAGAAGTTTTCTATCGAACCTTTCTGCCGGTACTCCTTGAGAATGGCAGCAAACTGCTGCAGCTCCTCAGCACTGAGTTTCCTCCTCAGCTGTGGAAAAAAAAAGGATAAAAACAAGGGAATCCCTTTTGCAGGTCAACAACATACAATTTTGGAAAAAAAAGATGGAAAATAAAAGAAGATTCTGTATTAGAGCTTCCCTCATAATAATAGAACTGGAAACTGACGTAAAGAGAAATCATAGCAATAAGTAGATTTTGAGGAGGGTTTGGGTAGGTCCTCCATAACCTAACTAAGAGACTGGAGAGAAAACTTAGAGTAACCGAAAGGGCTATGGAAAGAATTATGATTGGTGTTACAAAGAGGGACAAAGTTAGAAACCAGGATTTGAGAAAGAAAACTAAAGTACAGAACATAGTACAGGAAATTAAATCAAAGAAATGGAGGTGGGCTGGTCATCTGGCCAGGAGGAAAGATGACAGATGGACATATAAATTAACCATCTGGACCCTCAGAGCTAACACCAGAAGAAGAGGCAGACAAAGTAGGAGGTGGATTGACGATATTAGAGAATATGGTAGTGTGACATGGAAATGAACAGCACAAGATAGATCAAGATGGAAAAATGATGAGGAGGCCTTCCTTCAGCAGTGGAGAGAAATAGGCTAAATAGAAACCTAGAGATGGGAGACCGCTGTGCTCTATATAGTTTGCACAGGGTCGCTCCACAGTGCACGCCTTTAATAGGAGCTTTGCCCGCATCGCATGCTACCAGGGACAACATAATTATGAATGTAGATTATGGATTATCATAAAGGAATTTTTTCTTTGTAGAGGCACATGTGTAAAAACGAGTTTCTAATGATGTATCAAATGCACATGTATAATGATGCACATCCTTGAGAAAATGGATATTTTCAAATAAAAAAGGACACAACATATAGGGGAGCACCTCGCATGTGATGTATCACATAATTAAAACTTTAAAATATCATAACTTTCTTATCCTTTGACGGATTTTCACCAAAAATATGTTTCTTTCATGATTCTGCTTTTATTGAAACCATCTTAATTTCAGGGTGAACTAGCCCTACAAGGATCAGGGGTAATGATGTCATGATACAAACACACTGTATGACTGCTTCTTATGCATGTTATGGAGAATTCCTCAAATCTACACTGAGTTTGCTGATGGCATCCCTCTTACCTCCTCAATGTACTCTTGTAGTAAGACCTTTGCCGTAACGCTGATGATCTCTGCACTGTTTGAACTCGGAAGGCTCGCACCAGAAAACCCTAGTTGACTGCTGTCATTGGACCTGCAAAGATTTAACATTTATAGATTACCATCACCATTACCATATTACATATATATTACATGTTATTACATACATATTACATATATATTACATATATATTATATATATATTACATGTTATTACATATATATTACATATATATTACATGTTATTACATTTATATTACATATATTACATTTATATGACATATCTTACCATTAATTGTAATATAATTCCTTGCCTCTAAGACTGGGAGAGTTATCTCTTTGTGTGTTACATGTGACTTTCTTCACATGTACTGCAGTAATACAGCACATCAACATTGTGAGATGGTTAACCCTCTCAGTACCAGCCATTGATGGTCCCAAATACATCAATTGTAACACAATTTATTTCCAATGGGACTGAGAGAGTTATATCTATGTGAGCCGCATGTACAATAATACACAGAGTCAATATTGAGAGATGGTACTCTCAGTAGTCCGTACCAGCCATTGATAGTCCCATATAAAATCATAAAACAGTTTGTGCCCCAAAAATTTGACATCCTCTGACTGTATAATGAAAGTTACAGCGTGACCTTTTTCAACATTTTTCATAAATGTTCTTCAACGTCTAGTATTAAGGGACACGTCACTGAGCTTAGAGGGCGCTGCAATCGATGGCGTTAAGCGTGGAGCGTGGCCCGGCTCGGTAAACATTCAAGAATCTCCATATAACTTCGGCGAACAAGCAGGCAATTGTAATGATACAGGTGACTTTACATGTGATTTGTGTTCATTTTGTGTATATGCACCAAAGCGTGTCAAAGACTGTTGCTAGTAGCACACACGCATGAGATCGACGCTAACACAGTTTTGCAGATCTTGATGGTGGGGTAGTGCCGGCACTGGGTTGGGGCTAATAAGACCGCCGCCGACACCATCGATTGCAATGCCCTCTATAAACGATATCGCGCCACAAAAGCTTAGTGACGTGTCACTTTTAGTACACCATTCAAGAATAATATCAAAGTTGGAAAAGAACTTACACGACAGGGGGATACATTTCTGGCAAGGGTGGTCTTTGGTGATTTGTTGAGGCTGCAGGAAGAAAACAGAGGCAAAAGCAAAAGCGCACCAATAATCAAGACCATGTTAATGCTTACATCATAGTTCAGTTTCATTCCTTATGCTATTTAGGTAAAAGTAAATAGTACTCCGTAACCGAAACTTGATGGTTTTCCATGATATTCCACACATAAAATATGAGAGACCATGGGATACCCTAAGCCTCTCTCTAATGATACGATATTTCAGTGACATAAATTATGTGACTACATATATTCTTTACAAGAAGAGTTATTTGTTATTTAATTTCAGTCTCAGAGCTTCAAGATATGTACATGTAATAAGACACAGCCTTCTCCACAGTGTACTGTGGATCTCATTCCAGAAAACTCTTGGACGGATCTACAATGCAGTGAAACACTTACAATGTGTAAGAAACTCCTCATGACGATTGAAATTGCTTATAGTTACACTACAAAATCATTCTATCTGGGTTGCATTGCACAAGTGAAGTGAAATATAACAACTTGAGGCTAATGTACTTCACTATTAGATGTTTATTTCACAGCATTCTCTGGAGATACAGTAACAGGCATTCACAGTAATAAACTGACAATTTTACTCCAACAGTTGAAAAAAAAGTGCAGCTTAATATGATATGTAGGTATTCCTGGTGAGAAGAAGAAGAAGGCTAGAGAAAGAGAGGTGGATGACGGAGGACTAAAGAAATGACTCTGGAGTGTGGATCTGCAGAACACTTAAGAAGAAGAATTGCAACAGTAGCACATAAAAGAATGAAAAGCACATGAAATGCATTAACATGACAAAGCCCCTCTTCCCCCAACCAGAGAGCAGTGGTGCTCACAATCTGCCCAGGGTACACGGAATGACAGAGACAATCAGGCCCCGGAGGGGGATTCCCGGAAATGCAATTAGCGTGGATTGCCCAACTGAAGGAAGTGACCGCAGCGCTCGCTTCTGGTCGCTGCCTCCCAAGCACCACGCCCACGACCCCGTCAAGAGAGGCGCAATGACGCGCCCCTTCCGTCCGCTCCGCGCTTCCGACGCGCGACGTCTGATCGAGGCGTAAGCGACAGATTGGATGTGGCGCGGGATAGGGGATTCCAGACATCCCCACAAAAAAAAACCCTGAAAAAAATGGCGAGTCAAACCTTGTTGTGTTTGACCGCAGTGGTAGCCTAAGCTCAAGACTGTGTGGCTTGTCTTTCCCCATGCACTGCAGCAATTCTCCCTATCGCATATAGCTGATATCAAGCGATATCACCTCGCGATACCGATATCTGATCAATTGCTCTTGGGACGTATACTTCCGGTAAGAGTTTGGCACATTTTCAATTCACGCAATAACGCACAGAATCTATAATTTCGACCCTCGTAAAACTCGTAACATTAAAATGGAAGGGTTGTTACACGGACGAAGAGCTTGAAAAAAATACCACAAATCATTCACGGCGATGTTTTTGCCTGCCTCAACATTGATTGTGGATGGACTAATAAAACAATGAAATGACACAAGCAAGACGATGGCTATAGAATGTTCATGAACCGGAAGTTCATATCCCAAGAATTAAAGGTAAAAAAATTGGATATTCGGAGAGCTATATGCGATAGGGAGAATTACAACTAAATCTGGATGGACAGGCTATGCACCCTACCTTCTTCTCACTTTTAACTCCTTCTGCACCACTCTGCCTTTTTATGTGTATTACTGACAAACTTGTACAGAAATGCATCAATGCCCCCCCCCCAAAAAAAAAAAGAGTTAAGAGCATTCTTTATCTAAGAAATACAGGTTTACGAAGCATTTCACCTGTTCAGTCAAAAGTTCAATGGCTGATGAGTACATGTACAACATGCGTACCTGGGCAATGTTCAATACAAACATTAAGGCTTCACAATTCTATTGATTGTACTGCTGGCATTTACCAGTGTTTCTGTACATGCAGTTACAGTAAAGCTCCTCGATAGATTTTATGGATGCATTCATATAAATCCTGCAAACCTTGAACCAAGGCAGCATTTTCAAAGTCCCGCTCTTGACGCAGGAATAGGGACGTGCATAATGGTCCTCATGTTGCATGCGATGAAATGAGTGTTGTCATGTGCTTCCTCTCTGGCAATTATGAGATCCATCAGCAAGAATCGAGGGAATGCCTTTATTATGGTGAAGCATGCTTTGACTGATGTCAGAAAAATGCTATACGTAGCCTACTCCATATGCTTGCTTGTAGTAAGCAGCCAAATCAATAACATGAACGATCTATGACAATACAGGCAACACATTGAGTTATCCATACATATGTGAATGGGGGACCCCCTGGGTAATATATATTTAGTTCGCAATTTGTTTGTCAGGTAAACTATAATCGCTCCGTGGAATTTATCCACCATTGATGCAAATTTGCACGAGTGATGCACAAAATTCCAACAGTTTGACTGGCACACAGATGGTCAATCTTAAACGCGTTAATGCCTCTTTATGTATATCTCCATACATCTTTCTCATTGGGAAACCAGTTATTCCAGAGCACATTAAAATGCACATGGACTTAAGGTGATGATGATGGTGATGATGCACTATAACTAGGGGCTGGGAAATTACTTTCATCTATTTTTGTAACCAAGGAAAAAAGCTAGGCATGTGAGGATGATGGGAGAAGGCCAGGGAGGGAGCACTGTGCCGTGCCTTGATGATGACTTAGCAGTGTGTGTCACAGGTATTGTCATTCAGGAGAGAAGAGGGAGGGAGAGAGGAGAGGAGAGGGGGAGGGAGGGAGAGAGAGAGAGAGAGAGAGAGAGAGAGAGAGAGAGAGAGAGAGAGAGAGGAGAGGAGAGGAGAGGAGAGGAGAGGAGAGGAGAGGAGAGGAGAGGAGAGGAGAGGAGGAGAGGGGAGGGGAGAGGAGGGAGAGAGGGGAGGAGAGAGGGAGAAGGGAGGAGGGAGTGGGAGAGGATAGGGGGGAGGAGAGGGAGAGGGGGAGAGGGAAGGAGAGCAAGATGGAGAGAGTGGGAGAGGGGAGGAGGGGAGGAGAGGGGAGAAAAGGAAAAGAAGGGAGAGGGGAAGAGAGGGTTAGGTGGAAGGAGGGAAGGAGAGGGAGAGGGGAGAATGAAGGAGAGCGAGATGGAGAGAGGGGAAGAGGGGAAGAGGGGAGGAGAGGGGAGAAAAGGAAAAGAAGGGAGAGGGGAAGAGAGGGTTAGGTGGAAGGAGGAAAAGACAGGGGAGAGAGGGAGAAGAGAGGGGTAGGAAGGGAAGGGAGAAGCAAGTGGAAGAGAGGGGAAGAAATAGGAAGGGAGGAGAAGGGAGAAGGAGAGAGGAGAAGAGAGGAGAAGAGAGGAGAAGAGAGGGGAGGAGAGGGAAGGAGAGGGGAGAGGAGAGGAGGGGATAGGAGGAGAAAAGGGGGAGGGAAGGGAAGGAAAGGAGAGGTGAGGAAAAAATAGGGAGCGAAAGAGAGTGGAAGAATTAAGGAGCAAGGAGGGGGAGGAGGGAAAAGAGGCGAGAAACAGATCAGGAGAAACGAGGTTAACTGCGAGACTGAGAGAAAGTGATATTAGAGGCATGAGAAGAGCGAAGAGATGAGAGGAGATAATGAGAGGAGCGATGAGTAGAGAGGGCGAGTAGAGAAGGAGAGAACAGGAGCAAAGATGAAATAAGATACAAGCAGAAGGAGAGAAGGGGAAAGATGGAGAGGAGAAATAAAGAGAGGAGAGAAGAAGAAGGAAGAAAAGAAGAGAGGAGAGAAGAGAGGAAACAAGAAGAGAGGGAGAAGAAATAAGAGGGACAGAAGGGGGGATAGAAAGAGTGTAGTATACAAATATTGACTGCTATGAGGGGCACAGTTAAAATTATAAGCCCAAGATGATGTCAAAACCATGACTATGCCCGAAGCGAAGCTGAGGGCATAGTCATGGTTTTGACATCACCGAGGGCCTATGATTTTAACTGTGCCCCGAATATTAAGCAGTCAATATTTGTTTTATAAACCGAATGTATAGATTCTTCTCATCGATTGGTTAAAAGATTTCCTGAACTGACAAGGCCTACAAGATAGCATGTAATAGGCATGTAAATCAACACTCATTGCGCGTACAGGGATTGCGCACACACGAGCGATATCGCGCGGTGTTGAGGTTGTCTTATTATTTTCCGGGCACAGTCGATTGCCATGCCCCGGGCACAGTTAATTTTGACGTCATCTTGTTAAAAACGGGGGCACAGCTATTTCGATGACTCTACTTTTAACCAATCAGATGAGAGGAATCTATGTATGAGGTATATAAAAAGATATATGGAGGGACTGACTTGTGCCCTGAGGTTATTAGTGTGCTGTAATGATCACATCAATCATGCCATACCAAAGGAAAGAAGGGGTGTGAAAAGGGACTGTTCATACTAACGGCAAAGCGCGTTCACATCTAGAGCGCACTTTAAATAAAACATGGCTCTGTGTTCACTGACATTTCATATCAGTATTGAATTACTTGGTCTGACTAGGTCAACGAGACCACGCATCAAACTATTGTAACTTTCTATCAACCGTAACTACCATAGATACGGCCAATAGGCTCTGAGCTTGAAACTTGTGGTTTCCGCCATAGCATTTTCTATTGATGGTACCTTCAATTACAAGCTTTCAACATCACAGTACAGGGGAGGGGGGAGTAGTTTTCTGCAAAGCAGTGGTGTTGACTATTCCAGCTTTGAACACCTTCATTGTGGCACTCATTTTCAGCATACGCAATGATAATGCCTATTGAGCAGCATTTTATCTGGGTCCATAAGGGTTAAAGGGGAAGTTCACCCTGAAATTATTTTGGTTTCAATAAAAAGAGACAAATGAAAGAAACATATTAGTGAAGGTTTGACAAATATCGGTCAAAGGAAAATTGATTGATTTTAAAGTTTTGATTTTGTGACCTCATGTGCGAGGTGCTCTCCCATTTTTTGTGTACAAAATAAGTTTTTTCCGTACAGGTATGTGTTTAAAAACATATTTCTAATAATGTATCAAATGCACAAGTAAAAGAATGCATATCTTTGTGAGAAAATGCACATTTTCGAAAGAAAATTGTACACAACATGTGAGAGAGTACCTTGCATGTGACGTTACAAAATCAGAACTTTGAAATCAAATAACTTTCTTTTCCTTTGACCGATTTTCGTCAAACTTTCACTCATATGTTTCTTTCATTTGTCTCTTTTTATTGAAACCAAAATAATTTCAGGGTGAACTTCCCCTTTAAGTACATGTCTGCTAGACGAAAGCAACCAGTGCAACATGAGCAACATTTTATATCTGTTGATCTATTTCAAGTCGAAACCACACCCACGCTCAGCCCTCTACATTCTGATCAGATAAACGTCACATCAATCCAGTGTTTCATCAAGCCATCTCCATGAAGTACACACAAGGGAACCATGCATTATGCAGATCCAAATGACGGCATTCCAACATAGAAATATATCAGATGGGACTATGGCCAATATCCTCGGCGCATCTGGGCATATCTCTAAGCCACGCCAATCTCCACTGGACAGCTTGTTTGACGACACCAAATCACCTCTGACAGCTGACAGCCAGTGATGGGCATATGGCTTTACAAGCTTGACCGATAGCCAGAGATATTTCACCTAAAATGTTGAACATAACGATTAAGAGTAGTTTAGATATTGGTTACGGGCTAAAGAGTATAGTACATCTGTCTACAAAGACCAGTCCAAGTGAAACAGACAAAGTGGTCTTTCTAGACAGGTAGATATAATAACATGCAGACTGCAGGAAAGGATTCAACCTAAGCAGACTTTAAAGAAGGGGGTATACAGAGACACCGGTCTTTGTGGCTAGAATTCTCCCTATCGCATATAGCCGATATCAAGCGATCACCTTGCGATGCCAATATCTGATCAATTACTCTTGGGATGTATACTTGTGCTTATATTTGCTCATATTTCTATTTCTTTCTTAGCCAGGATACTCAAATAGACTACACAGACTAATATTTAGAAATATATGAAATCCTTGGAGTGTCAGATGATACGACTTAAAATGAAGAGGTCTGTGCTAATCTAGCACAGACAGTCAGACACCACAAACAGCTTGTCAACATTTTCAAGTCCGATACCCCTGCATGAAATTTCACAAACCTCAATTAATACTAATTCCAGTGCCAGCTTCTAGTAGAAGGTTACTTAAAATGGCATCAGGAAAAAAAAACTATAGAGCTTTATTTTTGGGGGGTACATATCTTGTTTACCCCACATGATCCTGGTTTACCTCATACTTTCATACATTCTACTGTATTAACTTAAGATGGGCTTCTAATGGAACAAAAATGTGAATTTTATCTTCAAAGAATTCTTTAGAACGATGATGTATTCTAGTCAAAATCATAAACAGACCATACTCCTGGCTACCTGCAATAGTAATGATATTTGATTGCATAAAACTGAAAGCTTTCTGTGTTTCACTGTGGACCTAACTAATTTTACCACTTCCACAACAAGCCTGCCATAATAATAGTGAAGAGTTACAATATTACTGCTCCTATCAACTTCAGCATATAAATGTAAGTTTCTAGTCTCATTGCCGCCAAAAAAATTCTAAAAACAGTCATATTTCACAGTATTTTATGACTTGAAATGTTAATGCAACGGTGCTTCGAAGTTGGGTATTAAATATTACAAATCAGAATAATGATATGGTGCAATTAAGTGTGATATCTAGTGATATTACCGTATACCCTGGTGGAACACGTAATATTGCACATACTACTCTTAACATGAGTACTAGTACCGTATCATCTTTGTGAAATTGGGGCTCCCATGACTCAACAGAACCTTTAGCAGAAAAGAGACAAAATCTAGGTCATGCAGGTTGTCCGCGACAAACATCTGTCGCGTGCGATCTCCATCAAAAGCACAACAAGACACACTTGAACATAAGAAATTTGGTTCTAATTGTCTGAAGGGGTCTGAACTGGGACACAGGGGTTAACTGAAACACTGGCTTGACCCACTTGTAACCTTCTTTAAAGGAGAACGAAATACTGACAATACACTTAAATAGAACAAAGAAGACACATCATCCTACACAGGTCGGGAAATAGTTCGAGAAAATGTTGACATATTTTTTAAGGAAGTTGTACATTTTTGATCTGCGTGATTACTAGCGCTGAAATTTGATCGTTGGCCTTCATGGACAAGTAGATTGGTCCACAGTGACGTACTGTCCACCATTTGCATTATTCTTGAGTATCCATGACAAACAAGACGCTTACCAGAGCATTTCTCATCGACAGAGCAAGATTGCTGGGCCGATGTGCTTCTAGTTTTTCCTTGAAATGTTCATGTTAATTTCACTTAATTAAATTAATGAAATACCAAAATAAAGATTTTAGGCCTAATAATTTTTTTTGTATGTGAATTTTTGTGTTGGAAATCCATTTTTCTGATTTGTGAGCTCTTATAGAATTCAACTTATTACAGTGAGATCGTAAGACGATCATAAGACAGCACATGGAAGACTAGGAATGTGGTATTTATGTCCAGGTGATCTTTATGAGCAGGTTTCAATGATAAATATTGTTGTACGGAAACAACACATGTGGGCCCCTTTTCATAACACTTACCATTAATGCTAACTGTGCCGTCTATGGTAACTAAAGCAGTTTCCATAGCAGTTACCGATCGTAGCAAAATTACCATCAATGGTGAGTTTCATGCAACAGAGCCATGGTCTTTAAAAGGAGGTATCCCTACTCGTGGTCGTTACAGCAGGTTTCACTGGATCAGGGTTTTGGTGCCCTTTAAGCAGTGCGGCGAGGGGTGAGGAGAAACTGGGACAATGGCTGGCCATCATAATGAGAGAGGCTGGGAGAGGCTTTGGTGGTCGGACGTTGAGGAGGAAGGAGCGGTTTAGTCCATGTTGTGACTGATGCTACTGAGAGAATGTTTGAAGCGGACATTCATCTCAAGAAAACTTGGCTTTGAATGTATGTATACTTCATTCTCATAGGTCCAAGTACACCACAGCTCAAAGTCAAAGGAATTGGCATCGGATAAAGGGAAAGGGAAGAAAGGGAAGGAGATGCAGTTTTAAGCCACAGTATATTTTATCAGGTTCAGCATGATGCATTAGCCTAAAGATCATCGTGTTTCATGCTGAACTGGACAAACTATACCGCGATTCAAAACTGTGGCTCCTTCCTTTCTTCCCTTTCCCTTTACCCGATGCCAATTCCTTTGAGCTGTAGTGTATGTCAATGTGTTATGCTACAGCCAGCCACTTCTCATAATGCAACAGTGAGAGAACCGCTCCTTTTTTTTTAAAAAAACATACGGTACACTGTTTTATATGACCCCAGCTTCATATATGGCAGTATTTACCATATTTAAAACTTCTCATTCTTAACTTGAAACAAATTTTAGAAATCATGATTTTAAAGGGATGGACAGAAGAATTTTGATATTTACTCTTGCACCAATCAAATCTTAAACTCTTTTGAAATATGGATATTTGTTGAAAGAAATTGTATGTTTATATTTTATCGACCTAACCATACTCAATACAGGTTGGCAGCTGTGAGACACCCATACAGATACAGACGGTCAAGATTCTTCAGTCTCTGCAGCAAAGCGATGAAAGAAACAAACGTGTCAGCAAAACAGACACAGCGTTCTGCAGCGGTAATGACCAAGCCCACCTTGAACACATCAGGAGGAATCGACTTATCAGGACTTCCAATACTGAAAACGCCCCGTCAAATATGTCTCCAGTCATCAAGAAATATCTTCTTTGAGGATGATCTGCTGAGACATGCAATGGAAGTCTGCTTCGCTTTGATGGCACAGCAAATAGACAATGAAGAGCGGAGCCATCGGATCCAGAGACAATGAGTCTTCTCTGGTATCAGGTTTCAATTAACATGGATGAATAACCTTTCAAATCAATTTGTGCTTGTGTGTCACTGTCAATTTCCTTTTTGTTTGCTTTTGTCTAGAAAACTGGGTCAAACATCACGGTACAGATTCATATACCTTTTCTCAAGGGTAGAATACAACAAATAGAACTTTATTGGTATCTCTCATACAATATGTATAAGTCCTCCAAATAGAAAAGGTTAACAAACATCACAGGTTTTTTTTAGAGGGCATGACATAAACAAATGTGCACATGTGTCTATAGATTATTATCTACATGGCTCTTTCAACTTTAACAGTGATTCATACATGTAAGTCAGAGATTCCTGTTCAAGATTACGCACATAATGTTAACTGAAACCTAATACTAACATTATAGCACTGATTTCTCTTCATCTGAAAGAGACAAACTGTGCTTTTGATTATTTATTTCAGCACGAATGCAGGATGAAACATCTTTTTACAAAGAAGTCTATCAAGACAAAATCGTCATTGAGGGTGGATTGCGAGGTTGAATCACCTCAAAACAGGATATCACATTACAATGCCATTTGGAGAAAGTTAACAGAAACTGATCAGAAGAGAACATGATCTTTCCAGGCAATACAAGTGGGAACAAATGTTTCATTTGTTTTAACTGGATCCAGAGATGAGGAGCGGAGATTAGATTTCATCATATTCATGCATTTGAGGCACACTGGAGTAAATTGACTAGAACTCAGGAATATTATTATTTTCGAGTCTGGGAGGAGCAAGAAAAAGAAGGAAGTTTTTGATGAGTCCATGAAACTACATTCAAATCTGTTACTTGCGAACATGGGGCCGCTTTCATGAATTGACGACAACTCCAACATTAGCTCTAAGTTGGCTAACACTTTATTTGTATCATCTCTGGACAGGACTACACAACTGATATAAAAGAAAGAAAAAAAAACCCACAATTCTTTGGACCATTTTTGCTGCCCACGAGAGAAGGCCTCTCACGATAGCGCTGAAAATGTAAATGTTAACACAATCAAATTAGACCTTTATTACAAAAAAAAAGATCTAAGACCGAAATATCAGTAAACTTTTCTTCTCCAGCGTCTTCATTAATTTGTGTACATATGTACAATCCTCAGTCCCACATACTTACAGCTGCGTATTGAGTACTCCTTGGCAGCTTGCATCAGAGACAGATCAAACTCTTTCATGGTCACTTCAGTATATACAACTTCAAAGATCTGCTGGACAATCGCACAAATCTCCTCCGACTTTTCCTGCAAAAATTGAAACCAAGAAGATATCAATCATGGTGAAAATACAAAAAAATAGAAAGTGTCATTGCCAATTTGCATCTTGAAACCCTGATATTGTTTTTCTGAGATCACACTTCATAGTACTGACACCTATATAAATCCTTGTTCAGCCTGAGCTATCCAGATGTCAGAAAAACAGCTGACTCATTCAATAAAACCACCAAAAAAGAAACAAAATCTGTTGCCAATTTGTATCTTACAATGCTGGTGATTTTTTGTTAGTAGTTTGTGGTACTACCATACATCCCTGCTGTGCATTAGCTACAGTGTAGATCTCAGAAACAGCTGACTAAGTCAATTAAGGTCAACGTACTACTGGGTGTGACACTCATTAATTACTGTCGGCCACATCCCTTCCCTGAAGATATGCACACTACCCCTAGGACACCTTCACACAATGAGTTAACACCGCACGCTAATTAAGAGGGGATCGTTCACACAAGTTTCGTGAAGTAAAACAAATCTAGAACAGGTTCAAAGACAGCTCAGCACCTTCTTTCTAATCTACAGTGCCTCAATATTAATACCTCCTGTGCAAGGCGACTAACTACTCTATGGAAGCTGTGTGTACTACGGTGAAAAAATGCACCAATGGCACATGAAGGGTAAAGACTTAGGTACCATACACTCCAGCTCAAAGGAATTGGCATAGGGAAAGGGAAGAAAGGGAAGAGCTACAGTTTTAAACCGCGGTGTATTTTGTCGAGTTCAGCATGAAACATGATGCATTTTAGGCTAAAGCATCATGTTTCATGCTAAACTGGACAAAATATACCGCGGTTTAAAACTGCGGCTCCTTCCCTTTCTTCCCTTTCCCTTTCCCTTTCCCTATGCCAATTCCTTTGAGCTGTAGTGTACATGTACCAGTACTCATGCTGCAGATGCTACAATACAGACATACATATTTATATGTTTTACCAATAATCATTTTTAGTATAAGCTTCTTAACACTGTGAAAACTCTCTCCTTAAGATAATATGAGCTGTACTGAATTCCAGACTTTATAAATGTCATTTGTCTTTAGTTTATTTTGCACAGTATGGATGCAATAGATGAATAACAAATGCACATAATATTTCACAACATGTCTATATGAGTACATTTCAACCTATAAAACGTTCATGAGAGTCCGCACTTCAAACGTGAGTAGAATTCTCCAGCTTCACCCATTGCATGCCACAGGAAACTACTGCTCAATGTGTTTTGTGTGTATTACTTGTGTGAAAGTGCATCACAGTCAACGGCAGAGTTAATGTAAAGTTTGTAGCCGTCACTCTGAACTTCATCTACAGTGCGAACACACGACACCGCGCTAGTCCCTCGGCCCAATCCACACCCTGTCGTTACAATGACTACTTAAATCATCAACTGCAGGCGCGAATGAGCTCCGGGGCTTTAGCGGTGGATAGACGGAGTACAGTTGATGCTCCCCCCTCTCAGGGGGCGTATCAAACCTCCACGCTTCATTTCCACCAAAGCCGGACAAATCGTTTCCACATTTCTCACCGATCACTCTCTCTTACCTCCCACAAAATGAGAAGCGTCCACAACTTTTAAAGCAGAACAAAACCCTTGTGCCGTATTGGTTTGAAGCGCAGCAGAGAAACGTGCACAGCAGAATGGACACAGTTTATGAATAATTCGGCACAAGCTGGGCCCTGTTGCATAAAACTTACTATAAGTGGTAACTCTGCCATCAATGGTAACTACCACGGTTACAACGCTAGACAGCAAATCCAATTCAAGGTTTCAATATAAGTTGACGTTGGTGGCAAAGTTACCACCAATGGTAGTTTTATGCAACAGGGCCCTGGTGTGTGTAATACATCCCTGTATCCCTGTGACCAGGGCTTTGATTGGAACATCCCTCTCGATTCAATCTTACAATTTCATCAGTTGAGAAACTTTATCCCTCTTTCAGGCCTTATACACAATGTAGCAACGTGTGTGCACGACATACATAAGAAAATACAATTTAAGAAGTTCCCTTGAAATGAAGGAGGCGAAATCAAACTTTTAGTGGAATTATATCAACTTAAATATCCTTATTGTCAGGTCGTCTTTAAGTATTTCATTGTAGCTGCAGACCCTTGCACAAGTTCATATGTTTCACAAAATAAATCATGTCTGCAAGTGAGCTACATGTACATTACCTGAAGGTCTTATTCATAATTTTTTTGTAAGTCTTGCACACTCTTTAAGTGGACGTAGAAAGGAACAATTCGCTGATTAATAATCAGCTGGGTATTATTCATACGCGCTGATGCGTCAATGGGCTCCCTGTTCACACCAGTCCTTAATCCAGATGGCTTAGTGTTTAAGCCGCAGCAGCTTTAATCCCGCCGTGACGCATTCACAGTCCATTTCTCAGCCTACGTAGCCCTTCCTCTCCATGAGATACAACAGACCCAGGCTGTTCCAGCTGGAGACCATTTACCTCCTAGCCACTCCCACCCCCCCCCCCCCCCCCCCCACCCCTTAAGCTCTTTCATTCAACTTTCCGATTTTGTTTCTAAACCTGATCAAGCTGACATAACCACCAAAAAAAATAAAAAAATGTTTTTTAGACATAAACTTTTCAACACTTTCATCACCTCTATGGCATTTATAATCATAAACACCCTTGAAGTGTACAAACAATAAACAGACATTCATTTGCATTTGCAGATATCTTTTAAGTATATTTGTAAGTGAGCTTTGCTACGTGTAACTATTTTCTCAGAAAACGTTGGATTCATCCTCAAGACCTTACTGCAACCCATCGTCAGAATCGTCAGAATTAGGAGGCCACACAAGAAAATGCATTTTACAGCACTTTCCTTTTTCCCACAATTCTAAGCTTCAACTGGTAGAGTTATATGTGCTTTGCACCAGACATTACCAAGATCCATGATTCGAAATGAAATGAGGAATTTGGAATTGCTACAGACCTTTGATGCGCATTCCCACACGACTAGTTCACACTTTTCCTGTTGACTTTCTGCAGCTGGTGGGTGAGAAGAGGTATAAAAACATGGATTAAAAGAGAATAAATGGACAGTTAAAGAGAAAAGCAAGGCCTACATTTAATGAAGTGCTTCTTCAATAAGTCTGAATTCCAAACAAAGGAAATCTATTCAGATGGCTGAAGAGTGGGCTGATAGTCAAATTGTTTGAATGATTTTTAAACCTGATGTCAAAATTGATATAAATCGTTATGAAAGTAATAGAGGGAGAGAATGATATCATTACAATATACAGGCAGGTTAAGGACCTTATTTTCAAGACATTATGAACAATTGTTGAAGCGTTTCTGTAATCACTCATTAGGATTTTAAAAAAGCCTCAATTTGAAACTGAACCATAGAGACAATATAGAGAATTGTTAAAGCGTTTCTGCAATCACTGATTAGGATTTTAAAAACGCGTCAATTTGAATCTGAGCCAGTGCCCTGGTTCATGATAACGCCAAAACACCAAAACCAGAGTGTTTAAGGGGTTTCTAGCGAAGTTTGACTACTAACTACAATATACAGGCAGGTTTAGGACCTTATTTTCAAGACAACAAAAAGAATTGTTAAAGCGTTTCTGTAATCACTGATTAGGATTTTAAAAACTGAACCAGTGCCCTTGTTCATGATAATGCGTAGATACACCAAAACCAGAGTGTTTAAGGGGTTTCTAGTGAAGTTTGACTACTAACTACCTGTTTTCATGATGACCAGATGCTGAGCATCATCTCGTACATAGCTGACGGAAACAATATTGTGAATGTAGGCTCGGACTAGTAATGTCTGCAGAGGAAGAAAGACAAAAATTCACAGATTAGAAATACAGTCAAACCTGTCTTAGCAGCCACCTGTCTATAGCAGCCAACCTGTCTACAGTGGCCACTAAAATAATTCCCCCAGAGAGAGATCATGTGTTAAAAAAACCTGTCTATAGCAGCTACCTGTCTATAAAGGCCACATTTTTGTTTCCATTGGGTGGCCACTATAGACAGGTTTCAAATTCAACTGATCACTATAGCTATGCCCCAATTTTAACACTTCGATAAATGCTTTACAGAAGTTGCGCTCCCCAAGAAAGGGTGATATTCCCTGTTTTGGTGGCTAAGATGCATTCATGAAACATGAATGACCTATCTAGAAATAAGTTCTCAATAACTACAATTGGAACACAAGTGCAAGTATCTCCAAGATACTGCACGGTATTGATAACATTTATAATAGCTTCTGTAGGACTATGTTATTATATATTATTATATTATAATGTTATCATATATTTGATATTTCATGATGATATCTGTACACATATATTAAATTTTAGAAATAGGCACCAACATATTACTCTCTCCTTCAAATCATTTAGTAAAACCTGTCTACAAATACATGTACCGCCGTCTATGAAGTCCACCTGTAGACGAAGACCACCTGTCTATAGAAACCACTCTACTTGAACCCTTTAAAGCAGTTTGCATTTAATATTTCACCTGTGTATAAAGACGTTCTTTATAACACCTGTTTTACTTGGGTGCTCTATCTCGACAGGTTTAACTGCATTTTTATCATTTGCACATATTTTGAATCTTTGCTTCTGAAGAGCAAATAAGCTACAATCCAGCTACCAAAATGTGAAAATCTGATTAGTCATGCTAACCAAAAAAAAAGACCACACAATTGCATTGATCTCGGAATAACATCTTGGGATTGCTAAGGGGTTTTAGCCAATGACGCAGCCATGCTTTTCATGTCGTTAAGTGCCAATCTGACATGTTACATTTGAGGGACACCCAAGGAGAAGAAAACAAAAGCAACCCTACAGAGACGTCGGCTGCTCACATGTACCTCGTCTTTCCGTAAGCAATTTATCTGCCGTGCTGACAGCCGGATGATGGCATCGTAACGACTCGAATGACTGTTCCATGGTAACACGCCCTTTTTCTGAGTAATTAAGTGGGAAAAGAACAATAAGTGATTATGAAGTTGGATTTAAAGGGGGGAGGGTTGGAGACATTCCTGGCAACACAGAAGGTCTCATCCGTTTCATAGCAAAACATTACTCTTAATACTCAATTTTGCTGTTTGTTTATGATTAATGATTGTTAATGATTGTAATGGGAGGAGAAACAAACAAAAAAGAATTTTCTTCTGCCCAGAATAAATACAAATTATCATGCACATGTCTTATAAAAAAAAAGAAGAAAAAGGTTGTCTTTTTAATGCTGAATAAATAACTTTGCCCCACTCTTTGCTGTTGCATTGGTTGAGAAGTCAATTAAGTACTTTAAAATTTGCTGAACAGGATTCCTTGCATCATGTTTTTTCTATTTTTTTGCCCCATCAAAGAATGTACAAAGATTTTTAAAAAAACACACACATACACAGTCACACACCTCATGACAATATGAGTGAGCCAGATGAGAAATACGGGTTGAAACATCTCCAATTGCTCATTTCCCCCCGTTTCGCCCCACACCCACAATCCCACGATCGTGGCCCGGCCTCCTTTCTTCGCACCCGCGTACATTCATGTTTCTGTGCGACATTGCACATATTAAACCAATTAAAATCACTGTTAGCTTCGCACACATGTATAGAGCGGCGAAATATTTTGATAGTCTTGGGTCTAGACTGGGAAGTGTTTTTTCTTTGTATCTGTCTCTCTGCCTATATGTATGTGTGAATGTTTGTCTGTCTGTCTTAATCTATCACTGTCGCTATATTCACATATTTTTTTATCTAATGATCTATATTTATCTCTTTCTAAATATATACCTGTACATATCCCCCGACCTCTATATTCCTATCTTTCAATTTGTCACTGTTCCACCAAAAAATGCATCTCTACAGTGTACTTCTCTTGGTCTGTCTACTAGTCTTCCTTCATTTATCAATCTTCCTCTCCCTCCCTTTCTTTCTCTTTCTCTATCTCTCTCTCTCTCCCTCGCTCTATCTCCCTCTCTCTCTCTCTCTCTCTCTTTCTCTCTCTCTCTCTCTCTTTCTCCTCTCTCTCCCTCTCTCTCTCTCTCTCTCTCTCTCTCACTCAGACACTCTCTCTCTCACTCACACACACTCTCTCTCTCTCCATCTCTCTCTCTTTCTCTCTCTTAGTCTTTCTAAGTGAATACAATGCAAGCATTTCTGAGAAATTGCAATACTATGTGGAGGATATATTGCCATTGCCTTTGCCATTTTGTTTGTATAGTCCCTCAAGTTAATTGAATTGAATTGAATCATGAATGTCCAAGTCTTCAGTGTATCTAACAACCATAATAAAGAGCAGCATGTCTCTAAATGTCAAGACATCCGTCTTGAAAATGAATGTACACTAATATGAGTGCGGGACACACCCAGAACACAAAAGGAATACTACTAGTACCATGAACATTAACAACATCCCTGTAGAAGTCATAACCAGGCCGCTGACAATGTCATTTTCATTATAGTTTCCACGGGAACCATATATTTCACATAATTTTTTGTGGGTTTTCTTTTTTGTTTAATTTTGTCTGCCTCTTTTCATACCATTCAACATATGAAAGTTGAAGTTAGATGTAGCCAGTTATCATTTTTAGAAGAAAAAAATCCTTTCCTCAACAAGAAGTTAAAACCTTCTGCAACCTTCTGTTAGCATCTGTACAGACAACTTTTGTTCCTTATTATTTTTCCCTACTCTGATATAATATTATGCCTGAAAATATTAAAATGATAAGAGATGATCATTTTCACCCAACATGTACTTTCTTCTCTTATCACAAAATCCCTTTTCCCCTTTAAAAACAAATAAAGGAATGGACAGATTTAAAGCAACAATATGTAGGTTCCTTCCTGCATGTTGTAATATATAGTCATACTACGACCAAATTACTTGAAGGTTCAAGTGTGCAATACTACTCAAGTGGTTTGTGGGCAAAAAGCGAGTCTGGCTGTGAAGATTGAGAATGAAAGTAAGAGGAATTACCCTCGCCGAATCAATATTTCGAAGAATTTCTGTCCTCTTGGTTGGGTCCAGTCCAAAAGGAATTTCAGTCAGTTCACCAAGAAACTGGAGAGAGAAAGAGAGAGAAAAAAAAAACATGCAAGATTAAGTTAAAAACAGAAAGTATCAAAGTTCTTTGCAGAATTTGCAAGTACGCAGAAAGTTCCAAAATTAATGCTGCATTTGTTTAGGAGGATACTTAAAAATTGTGAGTCATGGAAAAATGGGAAAAAAGCGAAAAGCCACAATGGGCTCCCACCTACTAGGATTTTGATTATTTGGGGAGCATGGGGCACATGCAACATGAAGGACCGGGTCTCTTGGACACCTGCTAGCATTAATACCTCATGCGGAAAGAAAAAACATATATATGCACCCCTGCCCTCCCCTCACCCGCCCCCCTCTTCTACCACACCCACTTATCCAAAGAGTTTCTCCAAATAACACAAAGTGCGTCTTCATTAGCCCGATCAGACAAAATAGCGAGTAAGTTTGCTGATCAGGGGAACTAGCCTGAAGTTGCAATCGTGTCTTCATTAGCTCCAAACTCGGGATACGTAAGCTCAAAACTGAGGGTGCACAAATTATCCCGATGTTCGCAAGTGTGCGCTGATGCTTGATGGGATTGAAATGTTTTCAGATTAATGAGGACGCTCCGAGCTAGCTCGAGCTAGCTCCATCTAGCCCAAGATTTCTTGGGAAATTTTCTCGACCAAATAGCTAGCTATTTCACCTGATCTGGCTTAAGTTATGCTATTTTGCTTCGGAGGGGGGGGGGGGACTTACTTTTTTTGTGTGTGTTTATTTAGGAGGGAAATCTTCCCTCCAAATCTTGGGGTACATGGTAGATGGCAAGAAAGCTAGCAAATTCGCAAAACGGCTTATTATCATGGCTTATCAGGCCCAAATCTGTGAGCTCACTCCACACAACAGCAATGCAGTATGCAATGGCGGACTATCAGCCTTAAGGTGAGCGGCCAAAAACTGTGACAACTCATTTGGGATGAAGGCTTTTTAGAGCAAAACTGATCATTACTTGGCTTTTGAATTGCCAACTGTTTTTTTTTTTTATAATTAGAGAATGGAATGTAAATTCCATTGTAAATTTACAAAACATCAAAGTGATTCATGTTAGGGCAATAATCATGCATAATTGAAGAGCATAGGTGAGATTTCAACATATACAGAATGCTTAGTGATCATTTGACCCTTTTTTTATTGAAAAATTATTAGATAGTATACTAAACGCCACAAAGGTTTCATCTTGTGCAGATATATGTGCTCTTTAATGTGATGCATCTCTATCAGTTTTCATACTTCAAATTAAATGTTACAGCACCAAACAACATATTTGTGGTACTTGCTCCAAAATGGGTTATGCTTGTTATGGGTTGATGAATGCAATATATCAACAATCCAACTATGCGCTTATTTCCCAGATCAGAAAATAGCAAATTTTGTCAGCTTTTGACTGATGCCGACACATCTTATGTGAAAAATTAACACTCTCTCTTGCACAATGGAGGCTAAATCACCCTGGTCGTCTGTGTATCTTATAAACTCTCTCCATAATTAACAGCCTTTCTCCTGCCCCGTTTCTTTTCACACCATCCCAGCTAGGGATCGACCTCCCATCCAAAGCGAAAACTCCTTCAAGATTCCACAAAGCTCCTTTATATACCCTTCTCCTCCTCATATCCTCTGAGGAAATATTTCTAATTTCCTAAGAATTATGCCGCATCTTGAAACTTCTCTCCCCTAAGTGGTCCCACCACCTAGCACCTTCACAAGCCACTCTCGTTAAGTGCTAATTGATGATTCCTGGAAACATGTCTATTATACAATGTGGTTTCTCTGTGTACTTTCGCAAGGTTACCCTGTATTTTTACAGGTTCAAAACGGACAGAAGTCAGAACTTAGAACTTTTCCTTTCTTTTAACCCTAAACATTACCAGACCTTGAGAACCCCATTGGCTTGTACAAATGTTTGTGCCAATGGTAATGAGAGGGTTAAACCTACATGTACATGTGAGTTGGTCAATTTTTCCATGGGTATGTACAAGAATCTTCATTACAAATGCCAATTAATGTGCTAACTCTCTGCTCTTTCTGAGAGATGACTTAAATAGACTTTCATTTCAATGTTTGAAGGGGCACTAATTCCTGGTGATGTGATTCCATACTTCTTCTCACATTTCCCTTCTCTTTTTTTTAAATTTTAATTTACTTCATGATATACGTGAGACCCATTTCTTTTTTTTTCAAATTGCGTGCTCAAAGTCGGGCTGCATCTTATACGCGGGTGCGTCTTATCTGCCGGCCAGTATGGTACCAGTATGCTTCCACATTAAGGAATTGTGGTTGCTTGGCTGGGAGGGCTTTTAATGTTATGATCCACGATTACTTTGCAAATATTTGGGAAAAAACGCTCTTAATTACATACATGTATGTACACACATATGTAGAATGTAGATGTATGACATTTCATGACCATGAAGTTCATGTTTGTTTGCCCTTCAGAGTGTATTTACCTACTGTACATGACAATGACTAACAAACTGAAACTACCACATACATGTACACCTGTACATGTACAGTCATACAGACAGAGGCATAACACATCTGGACAGAAAGACAGACATACATCCAGCATGCATGTGAATACATGCCAGTCACCCAGATACACAAACACAGGCATACACAGACACACATACACTTTGTAACCCCACAATGTTGATGAAATAAAGAATAAGTTTTAAAAAAAACATTGAGACTTTTGATTGAAAATAACTCAAATCTCAAGTTTTAACTCAAATCAAGCTGAAATGTATACATTTGAAACAAAGTTGGGCATAAGTCTTCTGATATGTCATCAGTTAACATTCTTGATATAAACCCTTATTACACGTATTATTCAAATATATTTTCACTTTTTGACAACCAAAACTTGTTGACATACATGTACATGTACACATAACCACACAGACAGAAAGACAAACACAGACACACATACAGTACACCTGTAGGCAGCTGTCCTAGATAAGAGAGTTATGTACAGAGAACGGGAGGAGTGAACAAACGAGGCACAACACTATTTACTACACATTAATAAATTATGTCATTCAAACTCGGCTCAACTTATCAATAATACCCACGTCACAATAGATCATCAACCCCATACTGCTATGAAATTGTGAACTAACTAACTTCTATGAATATTCTATTCATCAAATTACCTTTAAAAGAGGTAATGATAACTCGAAGGGGAGATGTATCGTAAGAGAAGGAGACAAAAATTATTAAGGGTTGGCACAATTCCTGATTGCTGACATGAACTGTGCAGTCAAACCTGTCTTGGCGGCCACCTGTTTACAGCAGCCAACCTGCCTATAGTGGCCACAGAAATAATTCCCCGGGGAGAGATCATGTGTTAAAGAACCTGTCTATAGCAGCCACCTGTCTATAAAGGCCACAATTTTTATTTCCCTTGAGTGGCCACTATAGACAGGTTTCACTGTATTTCAAAAGCCCAGTTCATAATCATGATAGGTGGCGAATATGAACGAGTTATATGAAGGGATGTATGACAGACAGAAAATCATCAGAGTCATTTCCAAATGTAGGAATAGCTACATTCTAAGACTCATTTCCTGATAAATATGGTTATATGGTCAACACCCTTTTGTCTAATCCCAATTTTGTATGTGCCACACAAATTGCTGCTTTTTGCCACTTGTCTTCTAACACCATTTTACTCCTGCAACAAAGAGTGCACCATCGTGTAAAAGGTGGTGTTTTCCTTTTGCACGCCTAAATTAGAACATTCAAGGTTAATGTACATGTAAGAAAAAAAGAATAAGAAAAAAGACAACAAATGGAAAACATAACAAGTGATATTAATCATAAAATTGTCCTCATTATTTTTATTAACCTTTAAGTCTATGTACCTTGTAACGATACAGTCAATTCTGATAGCTCTTTGGAATCTTACAAAATGAAATGGTCAAAGCTCATGACTAAAAATTATGCAACCATATTCTCTTGCCAGAATGTGTGAAACTGAATTGTGCTTTTTCCAAACCTCAAAACAAAAAAACAAAACAAGAATTGGCACTCTCTGAATGAGGCTCCTCTGAGTGAGTGAGTATCGGACTAATTAACAGCCTTGACTGGAGCATAGACTAGTCCTATTCTGTGGCCATCTCCCTGGAAAGCGGGGAACAGTTGTGTGATATCAAGCCATTTGTCATTGTTTTCACACAGCAGCCTAATCCATTCTTTCCCCCTACCTTAATTAATAGTTTCCCCCAGTTATCTAATGGCAGCTGCTGCTACTGGTACCAAACATAAAAATTAAACTAATTAAACGTACATCTGTGATTGTGGTGTTGCGTACCTCCACACCGCACAAACCACTGCAGCACGTGTGACGACGCTTAGTCTTTTTCATCTTCGCTGTCTGTGGTGATCACTTTCTGAAGCCAGAAATACACTTTTTCAAGGTTTTATTTCAAGATTCCTACACAGTAGAGTGTACATGGACATGTTTGAAGCTTCGTCACCTAGCCTAGCTACCGGGCTGCAGGGTATTTTTAATCCATAACCCAAAATACCCAGGGTGGTGTTTCACCAAGCTGTTGGTAAGAAAAGAACGACTTTATGCACGACTGGTGACCCTTTCTTGTGCTAAATGTTTTAACATTGAGGGAGTTTATCATTTCCGGCAATCCTAATCAAATTTTAAAAATTTGTAAACTTTGTATTCAGACACTTAACAACAAGAATTTTAATCAATTAAGATAAGATTTTAACTGTAACTGATGGAAATCAAAATCATTGAGAATCTGATTGAGCACAAGAAAGGGTCACCAGTTTTGCGTAAAGTCGTTCTTAGCTTAAGAAGAGCTTGGTGAAACAAAATGCATGTACCGAAACTCTATAAAGAATCATAGCGAACAGGGTGTCCAGATACAAAAAAATCTATACCCAAACCGCTTAAAGAATCATTGTATAGCAAAAAGGGTCCTGCGCGTCTTCGGTGAGCGTGCAGTACTGCGAGGTGATTGGGTCTTTTGCGTTGGCGTTCACACTAAGCCCCGCCCAGTTATATGATGTATCATTAGTCATGTTAAAGCGTGATTCTTTATACTGTTCTCGTTCAAAACGATGCCCATACCACGTTTCATTATATGATGTATCATTAGTCAGTGTCTACACACAGATTTTTGTTGTATAGCGTTACCATATCAGTAATGCACTGCGTTTGGAATTTGAAAAATTACTTTGAAACAATTGCCAGATATAAACGTGTCATGAAAACCTAGTTAGTAAACCAGTTATGTTTTCATCAAAGGTCATTTTGTAATCCTGGTCTTGGTGATCATTCAACAAAGTTGATGGTTGTTTTGACACTTTTTACTATGTACATGTACAAATATTCATGCAGAAATCATACAGCAAGAAAGCGTACATTCAGAACCAGAAGTTTACATCCCAAGAATCAAAGGATATTTTCAAAAATCAGAGCGCCACAGGCAGTCAGATTCGGAGAGCTATGTGAAAGGGAGAATTGTCAGTTGTCATGTTTTGACCCATAGAGAAAAAAAGAGACTTGGCATGAGACAATATCTGATTGTACATAGACTGTCCCACGTATTCCCAGGCACTGACTATGATTGTCTGTGAGTAAGTGAGCGCATGAGCAAGCAGGTGTTTGATTCAGGCCTGCCTTCCAGACTTTTGGAGTAATTTGGACATTTCTTCTCCGAATGGTAGGATAGGGTCTGGTACTTACAAGACTAACAACTTTCCCATCCTCCTCATTTCCTCCAGGGTCCAAGCCAGGGAAGAACTAGCAAGTAATTACTGAAGCCAGACCTCCATATTGAGTTTAGAGTTTAGATTAAATATATGCCTGACAGCCTGGTATTCAGGCTAACATGCATGGTTCTGGCTAAGGTGAACTCCCTAGGCAAACACTGTGGTGTTGTGAGTGAGACTAGACAAACATGCCCCCATGGACAGATATAGTCTTGGACATTAGTTCTCATCTTGTTTCCCTTTCCTGTACTACAGTGTACAATACATTTTAAAAAATGAAAACAGAAAAAAAAAGAATTTCTGATTTCCCAGGCTGATAGTAGTCTACAAGAACAGACTCAACTGTGACACTGTTTCATAACATGGGTCGGTATTGAGATAAAACTACATGTAGTATCTGACTAGATAGTTGTGTCTCAATAAAGGCATGCATTCAACGTACATGACAGATAGTCTCTGGAAATTCAGACCCATTGACCAAGACTCACTGACTGACTGCCTGACATTTACACCTGCAAACTACACACATAAACACGCATAAAAACAACAAAAAAACAACAGTAATCCCCCCTCTCTACACACACACACAAATTGGAAAAAAAAGGCAGAAGAGTGCTAGTGAGAAATAAAATGATCATCATAATAGCTACCAACTTCCAGAGGAGAATGAAAAAACATTCAAGGATTGAAGAAATAAAATAAATAAATTTATCTTTACAAAAATCTTGACATAAGTGAAAAAGTGAATATTTCCAACAGATGTGTCTGTCTGTACTTTTGCTAAAACACTGACCTTGACTTCGATGTCGAGGTAGCTGTCGATGAGGATCTGGCGATCGACTTTGAAGTCTGGCGGCGTCAGCTCCAGGGTTTTTAGCGGCCGTCGGGCCTCGGCCTGAGAGGGCGCCGAGCTGTTATTCGAACCGTTCTCTCTCTGTGGCGCTGTTGCGGGTGTTCGTGGTTTGGGAAAGAGCTTGAATGAATGCTGGATGAGTGGGCGAGATGTGAGAAAAGTCAGAAAAAAAACATGAAAAATATATCCAAATCGAGACAGTGGACTCATGCTTGTGAGAAGATACGGATTAATTACCAATGACTGCTAAGATGACTCAGATGATCTCTGACTTTGTGGGGGAATCTGCCCAAAATGTGTAGCAAATTGCATCAAAAACAAACCTTCTATTTTCCTTGTAAGGCAATATATTACATCATGTTTGTGTTGTTTTTGGCCTCTCCCTAGCCGTCTTGCCTCATTTCATTTGGACCACCCTGTACCACTTTGGACCATTCTGAACCATTCTGGAACACTCAAGATCATTCTGGGCCATTCTGGACTATTCTAGACCACTCTAGACCACTATGAACCATTTTGAACCATTCTACACCACTCTCGACCAATATGGACCATTCTAGAATACTCTAGACCAATATGGACCATTCGGGACCACTCTGAACCACTCTAGACCACTCTGGACCACTCTAGACTACCATAGCACATATCAAATCAGTTTGGGGTGTACATGTTCATCACAAATGTAAGGGGTAGAAGTATCCATTTGGAGTACTACCGTACTGTCAAGACCAAGGGTCCCATTTTGTCTAATTTCAGGATACCAGGAAGGAAATATCATAGAATGATAAAATCTTAAATTAAACAAAATCCGGACTTAGCAATCATGGCACAACGGTCCAGCCAAAATCATGGCTCATAATCATTACCACTCCTATCCTGTATCTTTAATGTACATTTTCTACCCTTATACAACCGAACTTTAATCAGTACATTACACAATCAAAATTGTACACATGGATTAACAGCCCTGAACAAATCATAACAGACATATGTAAACATTGTAAATGTGTACATGTACTTACATGTATTCTAATAATTTTTCATGATGCCTGTATATGCAGTGTGCATTGCAGTGTTGTCAAACATTTCTCCATTTACAAGCCTACTTTAGTAGTTGGACACTACAAATTCATGCTATTTTAGATACATTTCACTCTAATATTAGCAAGACTATTGCTCCCTTTCTCTTACATGTAGTCGATTAGCCTTTTTTTGAATCAAACTCTTTTAATTTAACCTAACCATTTAGAATTCAGACAGTACCTGTGAGCTTAGATTTTTGGTAGCAAATTGTCCAAGAGCCTGAAAACAAGGCTAAACCTAGCACAGCACAGTAACAGGGAATACTAGAAGGGCACAATGGCAAAGGGAAACAACAATTTTACTCTGAAATATACTACAATAGCTAGTAGTACATGTACACAATGTGACTTTGAGGCGTTGTATTAAAAACAAGTTCAAAAGCGACCTGACTCTCCCAAATCAATTCAATCAAGGTGCATGAAAGGCGTGTCCCTTCCTTTCCCTTCCGTTCCTATTTCCATCATCAGGCAGGATGTCCTATTGTTCTCTTTCTCCTCCTCTTTTAGAATTCCTTCCTTCTTTCATTCATTTACTCACTCACTAGTACTTCCCTACTCAATAGGTGGTTTGTTTGGCTTGCGATAAATGCAGTATTTGTTTCATCGTTCAACTTCTCTCTTCACTCTTTCATTCCCTTAACAAACTCACTCACCAAACCATCCTAATACAGAGTGTATGGGAGAAAGGGAAGGAGCCGCAGTGTTGAACCGCGGTATATTTTGTCCAGTTCAGCATGAAACATGATACTTTTTAGGCTAAAGCAATGTGTTTCATGCTGAACTGGACAAAATATACAATGGCTCAAAAATGCGGCTCCTTCCCTTTCTTCCCTTTCCCATTACCCGATGCCAATTTCTTTGAGCTGTAGTGTACACCATCTATCCGCAAAATAAGCGCAACATTTGCAGCAATTTTGCTGATGCATTACCGATATCATGTGAGTTACAGTATCATCAACAACAACAACAAAGTATATTTGTAATTCAACATTTTCTTTGTTGTTATTGTTGGTGATACTGTTACTCACATGATATCGGCAATGCATCAGCAAAATTGCTTAGCTCCACAGTTCATTCACGTATACTGTACATAATTTACATGATTTATGTGATCCTCTTCATCTGAACACAGTGCATCCCAAATTTCCTGTCTTCATACCACATGAATGTTTCAATCTGTTTTTCTCCCTCGATATTAAAGAAAGGCAATGTGTTCCCAATTTGACAAAAGAACTTCAGACTTTCTCTCCTACAGTACATCACACGCATGGGAAGGGACAAGGACGATCGCAGAAACCGGGGGTCATATTCATGAAACCTCACTAGCCGAGTTGGTTACTACAATGCATGTGTTTTGATGCACTTTAGTACTGTAACTAACTAGGCTTAGTAAAGTTTCATGAATATGAGCCCAGGGAGATGTCATGAAGGAGAGGACATCCAAGCATGATATTCACACACCTGTATGGATACTCTCACATGCCAATCAATGTCAAACACATTCAAGGGGGCGTGAGCCAACACTTACATGCATCCTATGTCAACTTGGAGAGAAAAATGATTAATGGCCATGTTTGTCTCTAGTAGCTTTGTTTCTTATCAATTTCTTTTGCAATTTTCAAGTAGGTTAATGGAAACAATATGGAAGAACCTGTGGCACCTCGTATTCATTTCAATATTTTGGGATAAATTGTCCAGCAATGTTCATCACATTCTACATATAAATATTCCTAAATTGATGTTCCTTGGAATTTATAATTAAAATAAAATTTGAATAAATGAATTTTTACCATTATACCAACTTCACAATACATTATTTTTTGTGTCACTAAAAAAACACAGGATTTCCACCTAATTACAAGTAAAAAAATTCTTGTGATTCACAGTTCCATGAACAATGGCAACTTTGGTGACATCCTGTCATTGTACTGCATGACTGCAGGCCCATTTACACTGGCAAGCAAAAATCATGATTTTTCACAGATCGCGATCCAAACGACCAAAGCATTGCGCCAGAAAAATCTCTTTCCAGAGAGTGATTTTTTTAAACATCACATGAAAAATCGTTAAGTTTGCCAGTGTAAATGGTGAGGGTAGAAAAATTGTGATATTTTTGCCATGTGACTTGCAGCACTCCCGGCGGGTTGACTTTGATCTTCCTCTGTAAAATTACGCACGCATTTTTGTCATTGTCAAAAGGTGCTCCACTTATGATGTCATAATACCATGCACTGTGCCGGTCTCCTTTGGATGACTGGTGGACATGCGCAGTACCTAGCAAAAAAAAATCATGATTTTTCAGATCGCGTTTTGGGGGGGGGGGGGCAAGTGTAAATGGTGAGACATAAAATCACGATTTAAAAAATCGCAATCTCAGCAAGTGTAAATGGGGCTTGCTATAAACTCTTTCTGTAGGTGAAATGGTTCATGCAGAATGATGATGATGGAATAGTTATCCACATGCATGCTTACTTAAAAGAAACCACATGAGGAACTGTCTAGAAAGTTGTAACAAGCGTTGACATTTCATGAATTTGGTGATAAAAAGCTTATCAAACAGTATACATGTACAGCCATTGTAGAGGTTATTTTTTTTTCAACTTATTTGGAGATTATCTGCTTCATATCAAAATTCCACACATCTGATACAATTTGATAGATGACATTAAGCAAACTAACATCTTGTGAAAAGATGTTTAAGGGGGAAAAAGTGATGTCCAAATAAATCAGAGCAGATTGGCAGAAAAATGGGGAACTTCACCAAATAATAACATCATAAATTGCTTATATCTCAATCGAAAGCCATAAAATAACTTCACTTTCACTTTTTGACATCCAGAAACCACTACACAATTCAAACACAGGCAACCAACAAGGTTTATACATGTCTAGACTTAGACTGGAGCTTTCATAGCCTCAGTACATAAAGAAAGGTTTTTTCAGAAATCATAACTTTTTTTTTACTTGATTCTCCTCAAAATGTCATCACTCTGCTCATCTTGATCTTATTCCTATTCTAAATGAACTGCTTATAATCAATCTTTCATTTCTCTTAAATCCTTCATCTTTAACTGTTATCATGTCACTATCTAGGCACCTGACACATCATAGAAGTCCAAAAATACTTAGCTTTCATGACAAAACTAATATTCGCTTCTAAAATGTTATTAGCAGCAAGGAATAAGTCAGAAAATACAACAGCACACTGTCAGCTAAAAAGTGCAGTCAATGTCTGCAGCAGTACTTAACAGCTCGAAATATAAAAAACTAAAAGAGAGAAAAAGTTGGAGTTTCGCCACAGTTTGAGCTAACTTCCTTTGGGGAAATTATCACAAAATTGCATGCCAGGAGAGTTTACGACCCGGAGGCTGAAATGCGCAAAAAAAACAAAATTGGGAGATACACACCCAACTGTTCCAGGGCGTGAAAGCAATTTGTCATAGTCCATTACTGATTGAGAGATACGCAGAAATGTGCGCTTGCCTGGCAGACTCGTGGGGCAGCCCCTGCGACTCGGAGCGCGTCCTTTTTATTGCCCTCGGCGGAGGCTTGATTCCATGTCCCATTCATTACTGTGGCCACACATACTCTCTCTCTCTCTCTCTCTCTCTCTCTCTCTCTCTCTTTCTCTCTCTCTCTCTCTCTTTCTCTTTCTCTCTCTCTCTTTCTCTCTGTCTCTCTGTCTCTCTCTCTTTCTCTCTCTCTTTCTCTTTCTCTCTCTCTCTCTGTCTCTCTCTCTTTCTCTTTCTCTCTCTCTCTCTTTCTCTCTCTCTCTCTCTCTCTTTTTCTCTCTCTCTCTCTCTCTCTCTCTTTCTCTCTCTCTCTCTCTCTTTCTCTTTCTCTCTCTCTCTTTCTCTCTGTCTCTCTGTCTCTCTCTCTTTCTCTCTCTCTTTCTCTTTCTCTCTCTCTCTGTCTCTCTCTCTTTCTCTTTCTCTCTCTCTCTCTTTCTCTCTCTCTCTCTCTCTCTCTCTCTCTCTTTTTCTCTCTCTCTCTCTCTCTCTTTTTTTTCTCTCTCTCTCTTTTTCTCTTTCTCTCTTTTTCTCTTGCGCACAGGTGCAGCAGAATCTTGCGGGGCAAATTGCAATTAGCGATAAGGTGGAGTGATGCAGGGACACAAGGCCCAGGGTTTTGAAGTTGAAGGCAAGGACGTAAATCGTTTGTGAAGTACCTTGTAAACTACAGGCCCTTTCACATGAAAGTACAATGTATCTATGCTGATGTAGAAGGATTTATGATGAATCTTTGAAACTCTTGGTGTGCACTTTTTTTGACAAGTAATACACACAACTTTTATAGAGCAGCACATAACTTGCCACATAAGGGGGTAAATACCATTCATTTTAATTACCATTGTGAACATACGTTGAGTTGAGTGAAGGGGGAGATTAGACCAGGGTTTGAAGTTGAAAGCAGAGACAGAAAGTTCTTTATCAATTATCTTCTTAACGAACAACCCATTCAGAAGTAGAAATAAGCAAAGAGATTCTAAGGTCAGAAGGACTGCTAATTCCCCAAACTATCTATGGGTCTATAGTTACATTATTTACATTACATTGTAGTGTTCTTATTTACCTGATTTGCTGGCAAAAAGCAAACAAGTCCTTTCTAGAATTCATACATGAAATACGTGAAATGCTGCAACAATCAGCAAATCCTCTGTGATTGTCACAACATATTTTTTTTTATAAATCTACCCTTTTTAATAAGGGTGGAACAATTGATTTATTTCTTTTATTAGCATGGGATCTGATGTGATTGCAACAAAACCCAGAATATAACTGATTAAACTTATTCTGTATAAAATGGGTGTAACATTAAACTGTGATGTCCATCAAGAGATGTTTGATTGTAACAAAGCCCTTGAAATAACTGACCAAAGTTATTCCATTTAAAAACAGGTGTAATATTCGACTTTGCTGCCCATGTAAAATGGGCGGATGAGGCTCATGAAGCTATTTCATTTATTGTTTTATCACAAGATAACCTAACATAACCTACAAAATAACTTATTAAAGTTATTTCATTTAAAAGGGATTTAATAATAAACATATAGGAGGTTCAGGAATCTGTGTTATCCATTTTTTTATCAAGAGATCTTCAAACATAAAATAAATCATCCCGTTTAAAAGGGGTGTAACGTTTAACTTTGATATCCATGTAAACTGGGCATCGGCGGCTGATGAATCTCACCATTTCATCATTCTCACGCACAGACAGAAAGTGCCCAAGTAGTCACAAGAGAGATGTTGAAGGCTGTTGGTTTACGATTCAAGAAAGATTTTCCTAATAACAGGATGCGATGACGCGGGGTATAACATTCCACATGAAACTGGGTGTGAACGCATGGCATCTGCTTTCCCTTCTCCATGCTGTCAAACATTCGCAAACCTTACAGGTTCTTTCCAGACAGGGTCACCCCTTTCCAGGTTAAAAAAAAAGGTAAAATTGGGTAAAAACTCACCGAAATTGCAAGTAAATAGTATACTTCCCTCCCAATAATAGAACTGGAAACTGACTTTAAGTGAAATCATAGTACTCGCTAGATTTTTAAGGAGGTTTTGGGCGTGTCGTCCCAAGCCTACAAAGCCTAGAAGCGGGAGACCACTATGCGCTATGGTCCGCACCAATCCGCTCCACAGTGCATGCATTCACTGGGAGCAATGCCTGCATCATGCAATGATGAGGAAAATATGATTATGAACATGATTTAGACTATGCTTGCTGGTTTAATGTACACAAGGATATTTTTCACTTTTCCTGAAAATGTTTATGAAGCTTTGACTATTATTATCCGAGTTTACTGCTGATTCCTACTCAGTTTCATGACTTTTGCAAATGGGACATGGGCCTGTCTTTAATAATGGAGAGATATTTTTTGAGAACCCATCCCTGTACATGTATCTTCACATACTTGATATCAATTCATAATTTATTTTATTTACTATTGACAAATTGATTACTACATACCATTTCACGGCCTCATACATTTAATGTGTGATTTCGAACACTGTACGACAAAGCCAGATGCGATGTCATGGGGTATATTACATGAAGTTGCAAAACCATTTCTTTGTAGACTGAAAAAATAGATCAAATTGGGACTGGATATTTAGGCTGACAAGGATGGCCCTAGAAATGTGTCTGCCCCAACACTGAACATGGGGCAATGTCAGAGACACTGTCCAAGGCCAAAGCCATAATAGGATTTCATGTATTGCTATTTTAGTTTTAAAAAAATCACAAAAAGGAGTTAAAGGGAATTTACTGTGCTGAAAAGACAAAAAACCTTCAAAAGGTGATTGTGAGCAATCTTCTTACCATTGTCTTAAATTCATATATTGTCCATTTTAGAAACTTGCTGAGAGTTATTTCCCCTCAAATGATCCACATTTGGAGTAATTGCTGATTATTTAAATTAAATTAAAATGTTCGGGCCGAACATTTTGAGGATTTGTGATTCTATCACTTATTACTCCAAGTGTGGCTCATTTGAGGGCAAATGACTTTCAGCAAGTTTTTAAAATGGACAATACATGAATCTAAGATCATAGGTAAGAAGATTGCCCATGATCACCTATTCGAAGGCCTTTTGCCTTCCCAGTACAGTATATTCCCTTTAAATGGACTTGAATAGTTTGCTTGATGAATGTGTGTGTGTGTGTGCGTATGTGTATGTGTACGTGTGTGTGCCTCAGTGAGGGATGGGAGGTGAGGTGTAAAGTCAGAATCAGCCCCTCCCACATTTCCTCCAAGCCACAAGACCAATCAGCTATATATGTGCAACCTCCTTTCATTAGACATCAGGTCATGGTACAAGACTACAAGGGGTATCCCCCACAGATGAACAGCAGATAGCCAGACAACAAGACAATTGCCACGTCCATTATGACTATGACAGTGATTGTTTGTGACTCATCACTATAATACTTAGCCCACGTTCGAGGATGTACATTCTGATTTGTTTGTGATGCACTGTCACAGCAAACACAACTACAGTAAGTGTATGTCTGGACACGTGGGCTAATTTTTTGTCTCCCTAGCTTCCCTTCATAATTCTATTGCCCTGTTCCTACTCCTTACAGGTACTGCGTGTGCACAGCCCTGTTCATGTCCGTTCACCTTCTTTACATAAACCAGTCAATTTCTATGGAACATTTGCTACAGAAGGCAGGGTCAATCACCACTGCCAATCTGAAGGTGGTATTCATAAAAGTAACACCATGTCCAGCGCAGGTCCCTAACCATGATGGCATATATGCACAACCTCCCATACACCCATACTTTGGCCGTGTTTATCATCTTTCCAGAATTTGAAACGCCTTTCAATACCCACTATCAAAAGGCATTTCCAAAGGCCTTTACGAAAAGCATTTAAAAAAAAAGTTGCGTTTATCAACTCATATCGCCCAGTCAAAAACTGGCCTTATCACTGCGCAGCTGTACTGAGCCATTTGAACGAGGATGGAGGTCAGATGCGACGCGCGCTTATGGAAGTGAAAAGTCGTTTCAAAACAGCTTTTATCTTGCGTTCATCTCGTATCGCACAAATTTGTGCGTTTCAAAAAGGCTTTCCAAACCCCATAATCAAAAAACCTTTGCGTTTATCATCTCCCTGCAAGGTGTTTGGAAACCTTGAAAAGCGTTTGGAAACCTTAATTTTACCCAAGAAGAGAGGTGAAAAACCCACCCCCATAGGCTATATGGCAGGGTTAGTCACCACTGGCGACTTACATGAAATACAGGTTGATTACCACTGGCAATCATACCACTGTGTAGCAGTTCCCACGGCCATAGGGGGATTAGCAGAGGGAATTTGTGATTTCAAGGACTGTTCTGGCTGTTGTTGCCAACAATACAGTTGTTTTCCAGGAAAATTTCTTTCCCAAATATTTGGAAGTAGAATTAAGGTGTTGAAGGTGATCACAAGAAAAGCACACGACAGAATCACTCACATGACATTGGTTTCACTATGGTAACCTTAGCAGTTAGCACATAGTAGGTTATCTGAAAAAGAAGACTTTGGCCTGAATGCAAGACTATTACACCATCGGCTTTGTTATGATGCAAATGCATATACGGCTTCTGTCATATCTGAACACACAATCAAACATGAAGCGCAGTGCTGGGCTTGCCAAGTGTCACCAGTTACATGTTTTAAAGATGGCCCGTCCCTTTTACAAACATGAAACTTCATGAAAGTTTGCACACATTAAGCACATATCTTTTAGATACCAACTGTGAAATTTTAAGGTTAGAGGTACTATAACTACCATAGAATAAATCAAAACTGAGGTTTGACTCAAATTGTTTGCCGACCGTTGACTTTTTGAAATTAAGACAATTTTTGTGGTACAAAAAGAGATAGCTTGATCAATTATCAAAAGATTATTTCCTCACAACCAGATATTACGCTTTGTCATTTCCAGGGAAAGGTTATATAGCCACTCTCTCTCTAATGATGACAAAGTCAGGGAACTTTCAGAATTAGGTCTGCAAAAGGGATGGGCTACCTTTAAAATGCATCATCCTCATACATCCTTGGAGATTTATACGCCTTTAAACATCTTAGTATGGTTAGACACAAGTGTCTTTAAATTTCAGTTAGTTCTTGTACCATGCTTATATGCCATGTCTGAACAAAACATCATAATTCTCTCTTGTATTAAGATTGGGACTTGCAGAGAGCAAAATGTGGTCAAGCCAGTTCTGAATATTTTTGCGCTTAGCTTGTTTCAAGTGTGAACAGACTGCCAGCGATGTAGAGGAGCACTTGTACCATGTAGAATATGGTTTACAAGCCGGTTAAAATATATACACTATAGCTCAAAGGAATTGGCATAGGGAAAGGGAAAGAGAAGAAAGGGAAGGACCCGCAGTTTTAAACCGCTGTATGTTTTGTCCAGCTCAGCGTCAAACATGATGCTTTAGCCTTAAAAGCATCACGAACTGGACAAAATATTCCACGGTTTAAAACTGTAGGTCCTTTCCTTTCCCTATGCCAATTCCTTTGAGCTGTAGTGTAGAAGCACATTTCTTTACATAAGTGCTGAGCTTGTGTCATGTGTGAACGGACCGCCAGCGATGTCCTGTAAAGCAGGGCTTGCCGGGTGTAACGCAGCGTCGATGACTGACGGACAGCTCTAAAGTCTGCAAAGGGATGAGGGTCACACCCCTTTCTCAACACCCTGTGTTCAACTTAAAGGGCATATACTGTACTGGGAAGGCAAAAAAGCCTTCAAATTCTAATTGTTAGCAATCTTCTTGCCAATGGTCTTAAATTCATGTATTTACCATTTTAGAAGCTTGGTGAAAGTTATTTGCCCTATAATGATCTACATTTGGAGTAATGAGTGATTAAATCACAAATCCTCAAAATGTTTGGCCCGAACATTCTGAGGATTTAATCATTAATCATTAATTACTCCATATGTGGATCATTTGAGGGCAAATAACTTTCAACAAGCTTCTAAAATAGACAATACATGAGTTTAAGACCATTGGCAAGAAGATTGCTCACATTTTACATTTTGAAGCTTTTTTTTGCCTTCCCAGTACAGTATATGCCCTTTAAAGGGATCCCTATTATCACTGCATTTTACCAACATTCCTTGTAAAACCCTTTTCTCTGCCAGACAAGGTTTGTACAGTATGTCCACTGTTTAACAAATGCTAAAATGCAACAGTGGTACATTAATAATAAAAAAGTAAACATTATGAAGCTTTCCTCCCCTTTTATTCTCAATAATATGTACTATATACAAAAAGGGGAAGGATCTAGCAACAGTCTCTAATTGAAATTTGTATTAATATCAACATACTGTACAGTAACACACATTGTGTATATTACACACAAATCATACTGTTGTTGTACACAGTCCTTTAATGACATCGACATGTAGAAGCTGTTAATGAACAAGTGCACTGTAGTCTATGACACAGACCCTACAATATGTATAAATAAAAGTATCAGAATGAATGGCTTCTTGACAGAAGTGTACAAAACATTCTCTCACGTCTTACAATTCCTCTTGCTAAATAGAGACATCAATGATCAAAAATGAAGCTTTTTCAGCCTTGCAGGTACATGTATGCAGGGAAACACTGAAGACTATGTGACTGTCTCTTAGAAATATCACCAAATTAGTACATGATGGCATGTTAGTTCAGTACTGAGTTCATGGAGAAAAGTGTATAAAAATAGCAATACGGCATTTACTGTACAATATCATTTTGCTATTAATATCAAGTCAGTTTGTTCCTGAGAGAAACAATAGACATTGCACATGTATGCACAGTGAGCCGGTGACATTCATATTTGGTCATTGCACAATGCTTACCTTGTAAAGAGCCTTTGAGACATGGTAGCACATTACAACTTTCTCCATTGCTCTGCAGAACAGCCAAATCTGAAGCACATTTGAAAGCTCTTGAGGCAATTAATCACAGGACAAGGATTTTTTTGTCAGAACAAGCTTGTCAGGCAAATGAAGTACATGTAAATGAACCGTAACCATTGAAGCAGAATATTGTAAGTGGTTAAGAGCAGTGTTGCTGGATGAATAAAGGTTCCCAAGTGGTACTGATTCTTCACCACTCCAGAGGAACTCTCAGAAAACTTATTCAGACTCCGAGGAGCAGTCACAACTTCTCTCGACTCTTGGAATCAGAAGTCTGTTTCGACTTTTCCCAAGTTTCAGTCCCTTGCACCTAGACATTAGCACAACACAAGTCACGATCATGTTCACATCTGACGTCTATCAGGCAGTTTAGCGTGCATTATCCCTGCTTGATCCGCCAAAGCCGAGTCCAGTGTGAATGTGCCCCGTTGCAATGAGCACTTCACCCGCGTGTGTCAGCAAAAAAGTTTATGACATCGTGAGCGAATGACTGGACTCGAGAGGGGGGACAATCGTTGTGAGTCGTGACAGAGCGCTAGGGGGTGTGAGCCGTCAACTGGGCGCAACGGTCACTCCGCTCGACCCTGCTCGACCGAATGACCGCGTAACAGACGAGAAAAGGGGTGTGGCCAAGGTTATGAGGGGGGCCGCGTTAAAGGGGCGCTAGTCATTCCTATCCATCAGCACTAATTTAGCGGATAGGTGTTACGGGCTAATGAAGGATCTCAACACCTTCCTGTATACAGCAAATTTATGGACAACGGAGCCTGACAGAAATACATACTGTGGTCTGTTCAAAGTCAAT
>OZ022586.1:9379842-9402342 GCA_963669155.1 Arbacia lixula | reverse complement strand
TCAGGGTGGGTGTTTGTTTAAGGTCACAAAATGCAGAAAGGTGAATTCTCATAGAAATCATGAAAGCTATGAAAACATAAAAACTACTTTAATGCAGAGCATGATTCAGTGTGTTTCAGAGTAGCATTAGGCTTGACATACAACTTAGCTCACATCGCAAATATTTTTCTCTTCCTTTTTCCTATCATTAACATAACATCATACATGTATTGTACATACTTACTGTACGTAGGGTGTCAATTTTCCTTGTTGGTGTGTTCTGTTTGTCTTTATTGTATTACCATATTGAAAGAGGGAGTTCAAATATGAAATCATCGCACACAAATTTGAAGAATGTAGGGCCAATGAAAACAATTCATCTTTACATTCACATTTCAACTCTTATTTATAAGTAGAAATGGGATGCAGATATCATGAAACTTCAGATGAATGATACTCCTTATTTGATGTTTCTACTTCAAGAACCAGGGTCCAGTGACTCCAGTATGTGAACTGTCTCATTAAGAAAAGCCCACAATCCCTAAAGCTCTGTTAATGGACAATTGGGGGAAATAAGGATGCATTTGCTGTAACTTTATCTGCAGAGACTCCCTTCCAAGAGTGGCATCATGATATGAGCACACTGAACCAAGCTGTAAATTACAGTGTATACCAAACGAGAGAAATTAACTTTCCACGGGGGCACGTTCATTTGGGGCATATCACCATTTAAGGGGGCTTAATCTCACTGAGACCAAATGCATTTTTTTTTCATTGACTTACATGTACACTCAACATAGTACAGTGAAACCTGTCTATCGTGGCCACCCAAGGGAAACAAAAAATGTGGCCTTTATAGACAAGTGGCTGCTATAGACAGGTTCTTTAACACATGATCTCTCTGGGGGAATTATTTTAGTGGCCACTATAGACAGTTTCATAAAAAAAGTTTCATGGTCAATAGTTTATATCTTTAATAAATGAAAACAATTCACAGCGATGGTCAAATGTTGTGTTTCATGGTGACAGTGTTAAAAAGTAACCCTAAAGAATATTTATCAATCCCCTTGCTATGCAGTATGTACATGTATATGAAGTTTGTGATCCACGTACACCAACCAAGAGTTCAAACACAAAAAAAAAAATACGACTCCGGCTCCTACTGCACAGACTGATTCAACACTAACCACAGCCAAAAATATTTGATTGAATCATAACTGACATGTATTAAAGTTCAAACAAACGACATTGTCTACCACAATAAATCAGTGAAGTGTAGCGTGAGTTTTCATGTACTGTCATGACTGTACATGCAATGACTGTTCCACATCTTATCTCAAGTCAAAGATGATAACGAAAACTGACACTACCAGGCAACATCTAGACAAGCAGAAGGCAGTCTGTCATAATAAAGAACATAGATCTTGATGCTGTGCAGATCTAAGTATATGCAGTATCTATTAGATGTATGCTTTACAATACACACAATACAATTTACAGGCAACGCCACCACCACCACCAGTCGAGCTAGCCCCAACCTCACCGAACAATCATCGGGCATTGTTCCCAGCGGAATAGACGAAATGGGGACCTGACTAGAACCAGCGTCTTGCACACACCTTTGGGTGTGGTCGCTTAGATCTCAAAATCTACAAACGCACAATCTTATAGAAGGTACAGAATTGGTAGCTCAGATATCAAGCTAGGTAATGCCTGCAATCATTTTGCGATTCGAGGTTTTAGGAAAGCAGGGGATGGGGAGGGAAATAGCGGTGTTTTCAGCATCCGCGGCGCTCGCGAGATGCGATTCGCTGCTTTCTACCAAGCGCGACGTGCATGATGCGAGCGGGGACGTTAGGGCGAGAGGCAATGAAAACATTCGCTCAAATTTGAGATGGAACAAGACTGCAATATAAACTTGATAGAAAATTAAAAATATATATATTTACCTTTTTATCTTTATGGTTTCCTTCCATACCAATGCCCCATCTATAACAACCTCTACCAATCCGACTTGATGTCCCGCTACCGGGGAAATTGCTTTTCAAAAACTGATGTTGGGTCAGAGATTTCCATTAGTTGGTTACCACGATTGCACGAGTCGCGTGAACTAGCTGTATACATACAGTAATGCACGGTGCACAATATGCCACGCATCTCAGCACTACAGTCGTGCTATGTATACTGCTATGTGTGTATCTGTGTGTGTGAATTGGAAACGTGAACACACACAGATAAGTGAAAATGTGCACGATCCTTACCTATCCTAGCAAGAAAAGTTACGTTGCCCTCATTGGCCTATATTTACATATGATTGAACTAAAGAGTTATTTTTCGTACTATAATGGCGTGAACGATGCTCATAGCTTGATTTCAGTCTGTTTCACAAAGCAAAGTATAGTCTAGGTTCTAGATTTTTTTGTGTGTATGCAAAATTTTGTTAATATATTTTTTTCTTTATTGCAATTGAAAAAGACATATTTGACTTCCTTTATAATATCTGCTCTGACGTGTTCGTAATAATTCTGCCATTTCATATTGAGCGAAACTTGTGATAAAAGACTAATTGAGCCTTGAGGTTTGAGCGTCAATCAGCTGATGTTTGTTGTGATCGTACATACACAATGTACATGCATATCATATGCTTATCTACAGTAGTACATGTAAATTGTGTGTGGTGAACAGGAGAAAGTCTGCCGCCAAGCGACTTCGCATGTAACTTGTGTTTTTGAATGAAAGTGAAGTTATATTGCTCGCATCACACATTTCATACTTCATAATTTCCTCGCCGATAACCTGATAAGCTTGACTGGAACAGTGAAAGCAAGTCACAGCAGAATGCCGAGGTTCATCATGAAGCTCAACCATGTCAACGTACTAGTTTGCCGTTTGCGAGCATACGTTATGGTGCAGCCCGACGTGCGGCAGACTCCGTGTGCAATCGAGAACTAGCTTTTAAACGTTTACATTTGCTTAAAAAAAAAAAAAACAATCATTTTACTGAACATGATGTAACTGCACAGCAGCAGAGCTATATGACTCTTGACTCGTATCGCTTGAGTATGGAGTGCATATGGTCTGCCTGGCCTGAAGCCTAGCTGAGCTGAATGACTGAGATCTCCACCCTTGGACTCTGTCTGTGCATGCATGCCGACGTAACTGTGCACCGTTTCTAATTCGGTTCAGGATTCAGACTTTGTTCAAGTTGTTAATTGTTAATCCCTACCCGATTAGAGAGAGTTGAAGACAGTGCAGCCTTATTTATTTACCAAGATACCTGTGTCTGACAGGCATGGCAGGGTCAAGCAATGTTGTCAGTCTTCACACAAACTTTGAGGCAGACTGACGTCCGATTTTCTCCCCTGCTCTGACGCGTGACGGCACACTGCTGACTTCTTGTTACAGTTTTCTGCCTCTTTTTGGGTGGCTTCTTTCATGATCTGCATCCACTCTTGACTTCAACTTTGGGAAGTGGACAATTGAAAAAGTGAGGAAGGTCAGCATCTGTTTTGAGGTTAGGTATTGTTTTTTATTTGAACGTAAACTTGACCATCAATGTCAAGTTATAATCCATTTTGTTTCAGGGCCATCTAACATGAGCATGTTCGTGTTGGTGCTATCATTCGCACCACTAAAAGTCTTACTTTCATACTTGATTGTAATGTCATTAAAAGCATTTGTGAGATGACTCAACACATGTACAACTCAATGCACGCAACTAATAAGGAAGGAGTTGAACAGAAAGAGGTGTTGATAGTTCAACAGTTAATTGGAGACTCACTTATTCATGTCTCAGCCAAGCTCAGGCCTGCCTGCCCAGTCTGGGGCTTTGCTTTTATGTGGGTATGTAAATGTGCAGGTTAATTGTCACAAGGCATACATTATTATTACGAGATAAAAGACTCCACAGCCAGTGTCACAATCCTGCATTTAACATGTATATCTCAGTGAGCATACCTGAGGAGAGATTACAAGATACATGTAGATAATAGAACACCTGTACCACATCTGCATTACATTATCTAGACACAACATTGACAGTGCCCAATTTCAATAACCAACGGTTAATGATTGTATTTGGGCGTCTGCAGACGTTAAGTATACCAGGACCAGGTAAAAATGTCTGTTTAGAAAGAGAAGCAGCCAACTGTTCCTCTTTGATCTTGCCTCTCGCTCTGTAATTTCAAATGTCAAGTTTCATTCATTCTTGCTCATTTATTTACTTTCCTTCCTTCAAATGTACATGTAGATTTGTAAAACTTACTGTGTATAAGCATTGCTGCCATGATTGTGTAGCCACAGTTTTGTTTGTTCTTTCTCTGCGTATTGACATTTCCTTGTTGCAACTTTCACATCCTTCTGTGTACAATATTATACAACTGTAGGATCAAATAGTTTTCCTTGTGTATACATGCTTTAAAGGAAGTATGCCCCATTTACAAATATCATGCAAACTTAGCATGGGTCTACTTCTTTGGAAAAGATTTAACTATCCTTCATCAAAGACAGAAAAAGAGAAATTCACAGCATTCAATATGGGAGAGCATATATCTCGCACATTGTGTCACAAAATTAAAGCTTGAGTTAAATCTGTTAACTTTCTTATCCTTTTACACATTGTCGTAAATATTTCACTAATATGTTGCTTTTATCTTTCTACTTTAATTAAAACCCATTGAGCATCAGGGCTTGTGGACTTTCTCTTTAAGTTGTCAGTAACCCATGGTATACAACAGCCTTGGAAGCTACATGTGAATGAAGGCTAGATATTGTACTATACGGTATCTGCCTCAATAATGTAGCTCGATTCCTACAAGCCTCAATAATATCTGCCTCAATAATGTAGCTTGATTCCTACAAGCCTGCATGCCTTTATTCGTCCCACCACAAACTTGTAAATATTATATTGTTATGCAGAATTGTACATTGTGTTTTTTAAAGTGGAAACTAAATTGAAATTGAGATAGACCGGAAACATTGTATGCAACTCAGAGTAGAAACTGAAACAAAATAAAAATAAAATAGATCTATGTAATTAAGAATGACATACAAAATAGTCTCATTGTCAAGTAATTGTACTGCTTTTCACTATAGATACATGCCATGAGTTCTGAGCAACGTTAAACAAAATCTGATTTTGTGAAGATGGAATATGAGCCAGAGACAAGCTGTTCTTCATTGGAGGAGGCCTGTTCAGCTAGTAACATCAGTGCAAGGTACATTAATGATTTTGTTTGTAAATGTTCAACAAAGTGCTGAAAATAAAGAGGCTAACACCTACCTACATGTATGCCCACAATACTAGTGCTTAGTTGTTGTTGTTTTTATATCTAAATACTTAAAAATGATGTAAGGTACCACAAATTAAATGGTAAAAAGTAAGGTGTTTAGATAGTAGTTCTGTAATGCGTAGTACAAGTAGATGAAGTCAACCACATTTATTTAGAACTCTTAAAATGCTCCGATTGTGAAGCATTAAAAAGGATCAAAGTACATATTTCATGTCAGCCTTTTATATATTGGACACTCGTGATGACACGGTCAATTATTAACACTGTTTCTTCCTTTCTCAATCTGGCTGCACTCAAAAATCTTGCCAAACTTTGATATGTTCATTTAATGCCAGGCTATCTCCATGTGTACTTGAGGACCTGTATTATTGACTCTAGATTTTCAGATTATGTCACCTCCAAAGTGCTTGATAATAGTTTGTGTAAATCAAGTTTCGAAAACCAGTAGGTAGGCCCTACTCAAGAAATAGGCTATTGTCTTTAAAGACAAGTGCCCCATTTAAAAAAAGTCATGAATCAGCAGTATAATTTACCAATGAGATGTATGAAATCTCAAAATAGTAGCTATGTACATGAACATTATCTGGAAAAGTGAAAAATATCCTTGTGTACGTTTCAAAGACACCGACCATGGTCTACCTTTATAATCATATTGTCCCTGTCAGTATGCAATGTGTGGGCTTTGCTTCCATTGAACACATGCATTGCAGAGCAGATGATGGGGACCATAGTGCAGATAGATCTCCGATCTTCATCCAAAACCTCCTCAAAGTCTTAATAATTGCTATAATTTCGCTTAAGGGGAAGACAAAAAGTCCTCAAAAGATGATCGTTAGTGATCTCCTTGCCAATGGTCTTAAATTCATGTGTTGTCCATGTTAGAAACTTGCTGAAAGTTATTTGCCCTCAAATGATCCATATTTGGAGTAATTAGTGATTAAATTACAAATCCTTGAAATTTACGGCCCAAAGTTATTTGTCCTTAAATGATTCACATATGGAGTAATTAGTGATAAAATCACAAATCCTCAAAATGTTCGGCCAGAACATCCCATCTGTCTTACGGGAGATGAAAATATATTGCAAGATATTGCTTTTTCCTTTGCTCTTTAGTAATGACATGTTAGTATCAACTTTCAACATCGTCCTGACGACTGTGTGGGTTTGCTATTGGCTGTTGCTCCGTCTGATCATCTTTATTGTCGTCCTCAACATCATCCCGCTCTTAGTCCTGGGCTTTCTCTACCTGTCATCGTTCTACTGCCACCTCTACAAGTACTGGAACACCACCAAGACGGGAGAAAAGTCAGAGCTCTACGCCACGTCCATCTATGAGCGGGCGAGAGACAATATCGTGTGGGGCTGGGACTTGATTGGCAAGATTTGGTTTGGTGAGTTGCATTACATCCGGGGGGGGGGGGGGGGGGGGGGGGCATTAACCCATTCTTTACTTAGCCCATACATTTTTTCCATGTAGACACTGAATAGCACTACTGTTGTGTAATTTGCTATACAAGCACTAGGCAAAACATCATGAATAGACAGCAATTAAGCCAACCACCCTTTGATATTACAGTTCCATGGCATATATTGAGATCCTAACCAGATCAAGGCTCATGAAGCCCGAAAATCTAAACATAAGCAACGGGTTTAAAGGGCATAAACTGTACTGGAAAGATAAACAAGCCTTCAAAAGGTGATCATGAGCAATCTTCTTGCCATTGGTCTTAAATTCATGTATTGTCCATTTGGGAAACTTGCTGTAAGTTAATTTGCCCTCACATGATCCACATTTGGAGTAATTAGTGATTAGATTAAATGGAATTACAGTGTTCCGGCCGAACAATTTGAGGATTTGTGAAGTTTCTAAAATGGGCAATACATGAATTTAAGGCCATTGGCAAGAAGATTGCTCACAATCACCCTTTTGAAGGCTTTTTGTCTTCCCAGTACAGTGTATGCCCTTTAAATGTTTTTGCGGGGGGGGTGGGGGGAGGGGTTGCTTTTCAAGCCTGAGGTCATGAAGTGTACACATTGAACTACTATGTAGTGCAATATAAGCTGTTGAGGGAAAATCCATGATCACAGGGGCTCTTTTTCGTATAGCATGTGTTAAATTGCCCGTAGTCCTGGTGGAATTTCTCCACTGGTGGCAGTATATAATTAACTCATGATGTGTAAAGGCAGTAATGTGCTCCAGTTAACATTTTTGCCACAAAATCTTTCTTAACTGCCTATGGTGGAATTTCTTCGCTGGTGGCAGTAATTAACTCATGATGTATAAAGGCAGTAATGTGCTCTAATTAACATTTAAGAAATCTTTCTAAACTGCCTATAGACTTAGAATATTTTTTTTACACAATGAGGAGATTTACCTGATTGTGTAGAAAGAACATGTTCATAGACTTGGCATCCATTCAGATAAAAATCTTTAGTGATTCGGTGATAGATGTTTTCCCCCAAATGTATGTATATAAAGCTTTGTTATATATTTATATTTATCTTTTATATTGCACCATTCAGATTCATGAAAATTATGGCTAGTACATTGGACTACAGCACTGATTTGGACCAAACTTCACAATTTTGGGGGTAACCTCTGAGAGGGTGAAAAGTCAAGCACAGGGGTATTCTTAGGAGATGACAAAAATAAGCCCTACACAATATTTTCTTTAATCATTACCCTCATAATCACATCCACAACCCACACATCCACGATAAAACATTTGCTCTACAAATGGTCTTGAAAGCATAGATAGTAAATGTATCAGTTTTGATAAGCCTCAAAATAAACTAACCACCCATCTCTAATCTACAAAGTTACACTAATGTGTAGATTAAAGTCGCTATATTCAATAACAAATGGTTGCTGAGTTTAAACTGTAAGTTCTGTTGTAAACAATACATTCGCACAGTTATCATAATCTCTAGCGACAGCCAGATAACATTTTCAATGTTTAATCTCTATCTGTACAACACTGACAAAAACATTCCAGTGTATTTTGGGAGTACAAATATTTTGTTGCTATTAATAACATTTTAATCTAGTTTAGTGATGATAATCTAAAATTACCAGGGTCACAGCGTGATCCCTAGTAAATTTGTGCCTATTGAGATACATGTGTTTGTGTATGTACTGCTTGTGCTGTCTTTCAGTGTGTCTCCATGTCTGAAAATGCTTCCTTTTTTAAACTATACTGGATTTTTTTTTCTTTTCTTTTTCCCCTTCATTCTTTCATTATTTTCCTTCTCAGCACACCCTTTTTTCTGACCTTTGGTGGTTCTCTTTTTTTTTTCTTTTTTTTTTAATTTAATGTTTGCACTTCCCCCATTCTCCCTTTTTAATGACATCTCTTTTGATACATTCCTTCTCATTTTTCTACCTATTCTCCACTTTTCCTCCTTCCTCACAGTCTCAGACAGCCTGTCTAATCATGTCTCAATTGCATAATATCCAGGAGTATTCATAACACAATCACCCATGCTGTACACTCTACAAAATAAGTGTAATAACAGTAAAATAGAGGCTACATGTATGCCTTGCATTTCAGAGGCTACATGTACGTCCTGATCCTGTGTATATTCATTAAGCTTCAATTCAATTTCTATGAATAATCAAAATTGCATTTATACAGGTATGTGTATTTTTTGGTTATCTCCAGTGTATGAGGCATTTCACTTATATCCAGAGGCCTTTTATGCATTGCCAGCTAGGCCGTGATACATATGGTTTTCAGCTCTTGTAACTCACCATCACCACCAGCTGGTGCAATAATGAGAGCTCATTGGCTGTTGCTATGGCAGATTCAATTGATAGTAAGTTGCAATAATCAAAAATCTAGATTCAACATGGCCCTGGTCTAAGTAACTGTGAGCCCTCATGTTGTTTTATGCACAGGTTTTAATTATAAAATTCAATTTCTTCCCCTTTTCTCCAACTTCCTGCATTTCCCTGCTCTGCCAACCTCTCTTTCCTCCAGGCTATGAGATCCAGGGTCTGGAGAACCTTCCAGAAGGAGGAGCTATCCTTGCCTACTACCACGGGACCATCCCCATCGATATCTACTTCATCATCTCCAAGATCCGTATTGAGTGCAAGCGGTCTCTGCACACTGTTGCTGATCGATTTGTTTATAAGCTTCACGGTAAGTTACCCCTTCTGTATAGATGTGCCATTGGTGTATTTTGGCAAAGTATTACTCTCAAATAAAGTCTTGAATCTCATAGAACAGAAGTTTGCCTGGTTTACAAATGGTTAGAGTGTACCAACACTCCAAGGTCCCATTGCATAAAACTTACCATTAATGGTAACTCTGCCATCAATGGTAACTACCATGGGAACGCTGCATGGCAGCCAATCAAATTCAAGGTTTCCATAGAAGTTGCCATTCGAAGCAATGGTAAGTTTTAATGCAACAGGGACCAGGTGTAACATAATGTTTGGATCCTGTGCTACTATCAACATGATTCTATATTATACTGGAAAGATTATGTATTTAGAGTAAAAAGAACTTGAATCGCATTAGCTGAGAGCATAATCATGCCCTCAAGATCAATACACGCCTTTTATTTGGTTGGTCAAATCTTCTGTTGTTATAACTGAAATTGAATTAAGATGAACATCAGGTCCAGTGTTAAAAAAAAAAAATAGTCCAAACATAGAAAACATCCGTTGAGAACACTTTCCAGGGGTTAGAATATTAAAAAAAATGAAAAAATGTCCCTGCATCTCTCTGGATTAAAGAGGAGTAACAGTCATACAATTGTTTCCCCCTGTGAATACGTCCTTATGATGCTTTTGTAGGAGAAAAAGAATAGAATCAAGTAACAGGATCCTAGCCATGTATTTATTTGTACAAATTAACAAAACATCAAATTAACCTCAGACCCCTTATAAGGGGACTGTTTATATCAGAAATAAAGCTGTATTTATCTGACTGGATTAGGTAATCCTGAGAGGATTAACAGCTACTAAAGCCCTTCCCAACAAAATGCATTGAGGGTAAAGCTATCTTTTGTAGGAGAAAGAAGAAAAGATTCAATAAAGGAACAGGATCCAGGCCATGTGGCAATGTCCAGTTTAAAACATTAGTCCAAATGAATAAAACATCAAATTAACCTCAGACACCTTACAAGATAATCCTGATAGGATTACAGAGGATTAACAGCTACCTTTCCTCATTAAAGTCATTATGGGTAATGTCATCTTTTGTAGGAGAAAGAAGAAAAGATTTAATTAAGTAACAGGATCCAGGCCATGCAGCAAGGTCCAGTTTTAAACACTAGTCCAAATGAACAAAACATCAAATAACTTCAGACACCTTACCAGACAAAGACAAATTTTTCTTTGTCTTACTGAATTAGGTAATCTTGAGAGGATTGAAGGAGATTACCAGCTATTTTAATCCTTTCCTCATGAAATGCATGGGGGTAAGTGCATCTTTTATTGTGGGAGAAAGAAGAATAGAATCAAGAAATACTATCCAGGCCTTAGCCTCAGACAGGTTCCTGCAAAGAGATCACAAGTGATCCTTCTATTCATTGACATTTCATGGAGTAGCTGGTCACTGTAGTCACAGTACAGTTCATCAACTATACTTTCCAGTACCAAGGACATTTATACGTCAAATTAATTATGTATGCTTGTAGTACCTATTTTTAGGTGTATTATGTTTTGATGTTCATGCTCATTTTTTCTTGGTAGGCTTATGTCTGCATGTTTTTGCAACAAAAGCAGCCAAGTAGGCTGTCAATAATATGTACAGCTTACTCTCGATATAACGAGGTCGTTGGGACCAGGGCTTTTTCCTCGTTATAACAAAACCTCGTTATATCCAAACATAAGAAAAAAAAACATAAAAAACATTGAAATATGTGTGCTTGTGTGTTCTTTGTGTTTTACTATGTTTTGATATCCATACCGCCTGGGAAACATGCGTTATCAATCGGGAAAAGGGTGATTGGAAACATGCGTTTTCAAATGGAAAAGAGGATATATTTTTGCTCAACACATCATCCGACCTCGATATACTGTAGCCGTTTGAATAGCTAATTGCATTACATGACATGAATCGGACTTGCAAACCACATGCTTTCAATGTACGTACGCTGTGCGAAGGAGTATGCTCCCGTATGTGCAGTATTATTACGAGATGTGTGCCTGGCTATCGGCTCCATGCGTTGCCGATGCAATACATGTGCTTCCAATGTACATGTAAGTACGCGATGCAAAGGAGTACATGCTTGCGTTGTGTGTACAGTGTATTACGAGGTATGTGTCTGGTTCCATGCGTTGCCGATGCAATACATGTGCTTTCAATGTACGCGCACGTACGCTGTGCGAAGGAGTACATGCTCGCATTGTGTGTACAGTGGTGTGTGTCTGGCTCCATGCGTCGCCGATGCAATACATGTGCTTTCAATGTATGCACGTACGCTATGCGAAGGTGTACATGCTCGCATTGTGTGTGCGTTGTGTTACGAGGTGTGTGTCTGGCTGCGAGCTCCACACGTTGCCAATGCAATACATGTGTGAGAAGATTGCTTTCGGCCCGCTCGCCCTCAATTTTTCGTTCCTCGTTGTAACGGACAAAGTTGTTATGTTTTTCTTTGTCTTGGAGTCAACATGATAAGCTCGTTATAACGAAATCTCGTTATAACCGTGCTCGTTGTAAGCGACGCAGTGCACCATAGGTTTGCATGTAGACAATTTTGGGACCGAGAGATTTCTCTCGTTATAACGAAACCTCGTTATATCCGTGCTCGTTGTATCGAGAGTAAGCTGTATATGGGCCTGTTTATTAATTCTTTTTTTGGGTAGAAATAAGGTTTCCAAACGCGTTTAAAATTTTGTTAATGCGGTTCAGGGAGTTGATAAACGCAAAGGTGTTTTGATTATGGGGTTCGGAAAGCTGTTTTGAAACGACTTTAAAGCATGTGTTTCCGATTTCTGAAAACACACGTGCCACGCCAAGTAAACACATCGATCGCACACTATTGTACTGCAGTGCACGTGTAATGGCGCAGTTAGAGCTGCGCAGTGACAAGGCCGGTTTTCGACTTGGGTGATTGAGTTGATAAACGCATCGTTTTTTTAAACGTATTCGTAAAGGCCTTTCGAAACGCGTTCGTAAAGGCCTTTGAAAACACGCCCTGTGATGGACTAGTAATATAGACTATAATATGCCATCAATACTTAATTTACACAAGAAAATTAGTTTGTGGTACCTTTGACAAGATTTTCATTATTATATTATAATTAAACAATACAGCAATCAAGCAATACTATAAACATCCCTTCTGTGAAGTGGTTAGACAATAGAAAAAGAGTTTGCTAGACTTTGTACATACTTATATCTGACCAGATAGTGTTAAACATTATCTAAAGAAGGAGATAGCATGGGGTGATTAGCAGACCAATCAAAATGGGGTGAGATTATCAAAATGAAGTGCGGGAACAGCTAGAAGAAATATCTGACCAATAGATAAACCTATTATCTACCATGACTACATACACTACAGCTCAAAGGAATTGGCATCAGGTAAACGGAAAGGGAAGAAAGGGAAGGAGCTGCAGTTTCAAACCGCGGTATATTTTGTCCAGTTCAGCATGGAACACGATGCATTAGCCTAAAAAGCATCATGTTTCATGCTGAACTGGACAAAATATATAGCAGTTCAAAACTGCAGCTTCTTCGCTTTCTTCCCTTTCCCTGTACCCGATGCCATATCCTTTGAGCTGTAGTGTACATGTACATGTAGTTGCAATGCGGTGATGGACTTTGTAAGGTACAAACATACACACATGTTAACCTGTATACTACAAGATTTTAAGATTAGCGCTTACAGCTGAATACAAGATAATTTTGGGCCTCCCCAGTTCAAAATAATAATGAAAGCCTCCATTTGCCCTCATAATCTTTCCTCATCACAACTTGGACAATAAACATTCCCGCATAAAGCATTAATCTGGTGAAGTCCATTAGTGATGTAAGGGTCGGAAGATTCTAGTTTATATATTGAGATGACCTGCCCCAAAATCCATTTGCAATGTGATACAAAAAAAAAAAAATTAAACGCTTCAGCAATGTTAGTTTTCATCTCCCATATTTTTTTGGATGTTCATTCTTCCTTCAATATGTCATCTTTTTATGACTTCATATTTTAGGCTTGCAAGAGGAAAACACTGGTTGTACAATAGCTAAAGAATTGCTGATGAAATGTACAGTTAAATGAAGATTAAATTGTTTTGATCTAGATTACATATTGATTTATTTATCCAATCAGTTTCCGTGTACTTGACCTAACAGTATCAGCCACTTGGTTATGATTAAGAAATTAATATCTTGGGTTGTGTAAGTTTGACAGTGTTGGCAAATGTCCTAGTTATAGTTTATTTATAGGTTTTGGGGAATGAAGTGGAAGAAATCTACTGTAGCCTTTTGATTTGCATGTTTGACTATTAAAAACACCATTTTATATGCTTATAAGCCTACCCTTTATTTGTACAGTACAAAGAGTACCAGTACTTTGAATTTACCTAAATATTTGTTTAAAATACAGGGACTTATCCACATTATCATGGACAAATGACATCTCTCAAATTTATCTCCATAATTCTCGCTAATTGCAGTGAAATACAGTAAAGTATCCAGGTTCTATTAGCTCCATGAGACGTTTGCAATGTATTATGGGATAGGGTTAAGGATTCTGGCACCGCCAAAAAATTAGTACATTTTTATGTTTGTTGGGGGAGGAAGGAAAATGCTGGACTTGCTTCTTTGGTGTCTGAGTGGCAACTGCCTGTATTCTCATAACACTATACATTATACACAGTACCGATGGTGGTTATGTTATGTAAACATGTCTGGGGGATGGAGACATGTATCGGGGCATACTGGAAAATGGGGGTTAATAGCTGAGATAGTGGTTGTGGAGGATTCATGGAGGTATTAGCAGATGGAAATGATAAAGTGATAGAATGGGAGGAATGGGAGTTGATGTGAACAGCTAGGAACATCTGATTTATAGTATACATACATAAATAATTGTTTTACAAACTCAATATACATGTGCAAAGTAACATGTGTGATGGTATGATTGGGATATCGTACAGAGCCGTAGCTGTACCAGCACAAACGCACATTTTCTTTACATTCACTTTTCTTTGTAGAACAAAAATTTGTCAATTCTCTGTTAAGTCTACCTGCACCCAACAATTTATACATAAAAACATGGGCTCTTGTTATACATGTAGGAGCTATACATGTACCTCTCAGATCTGCTATGCCATGTGTAGCATTTCATGTACCGATATGTGAAGAATGTGAGTCGTGGAAGTCACCCAAAGACAAATAGCAGAAATCATATTAGCGATAGCAAGACTTGGCAGTTTTTAACATTATTATGTGATTAGAAAACTAGAGTGAGACTTAACTATACACTGAAGATGCAAATGGGATTGTTACATTGCACAGTGCAAAAACAGTTGTCAAGATAGAGGGAGACAGACAATTTATGTAGATGAAGAAGAAAGAGCGCTTGATAGTCTTACTTAAATCTCACCATCTTAAACATACATGCTTCGACTCCAAGTTTGGAGAAATGATTCCTCATTTGAGTTGTCTTCTGACCTTTTTTCCTTGTATTTAAAATGTTTTTTTTTTATGAAACATTAGAAATCAAAAGATCATCTATTCTCTCACTCTTTCTTTTCCTTTCTTCACCCCTTGAGTGGGTCAAATACCCTGAAAGAATGCAACCACACGGTGTTACCGAAAGGTTAACTATTTCTAACAATAGTATATCAGTACATTTCACCATGGAACATTCACAGAACATTTAAAAATGTGTTTGTTTTCCACAAAAGGCAGTATGACAAAAAGCATTAGTAATGTTTTTCCCAATAAAAATTCTGGCCACTGTTATCAAGACAATTGATCACAACTTGTTCTCCGATTGATATCCATCATAAGTCTGTCCATTAGGGATATGGGATTCATCTCGCGATTGATCCAGATCAATCGCAATTATATCCCTTCTATAAATATTCATGAGTATTCTAGGAACGTGATTGGTCAATTGATACTCGAAGAGCTCCGGATGGTTTTCACTATTTTTTCCTGGGGAGGACTGCGCATGCTCTACTTACTATTTTCTTCCTTGGGACTACATGTACTGCGCATGCTCTCTACCTGAGCGGGCGTAAATTAGTGAACAGTGAATGCAGTGCGCGGCGTGTTGCGCATTTACCTGGGATGAACCGATATCGAGACAGAGAAAAAAAAGGTTACTATTTTTGTTCTGTTATTGTTTTACAAAAGGGATAGACCCTGCTTGTTTACGGAATACGGGATATATCTACGTTCTGGTTCCATATTCCATGAGGCCGGAGGCCGAATGGAATATGGAACCAGAACGTAGATATATCCCGTATTTCGTGAAAACAAGCAGGGTGTGACGGTTTTATCTCTTTAAGTGTATTTATAAGACAGGTTGAAAGAAAGTAACCAGTAGCATTCCCATACGCAAGTTACTTGATTATGCGTTAATATTACTAATTTCTCAAGCCGTGCATTTATTGTGCGGGACTGCTTTTTTTGCAGCATTTACCTTTTTGCTCTTGGCCTGGGCCGATTGATCCAGCGCGCGGTGTATGCGCGTGTACGCGCAAGCTAGCTGCATGCGTATGCGCTTGCGTGTGTTGTTTTCACGTTCACGGAATACGGGCTCATATTCAGTGGTTGAAATCGCCACTGCGCATGTGCACAACGATGAAAATGCACGATAATACATTAAAACAATAACAACAACAAAACGTAAACAGGTAATACGGGCTCACATTAACCGTTTGATATTTTCAACCAAGTACATGAGGTAAATACGGGTTTATCTCAAAGACAAATTGACCAATCAGATAACAGAATTCATGAAAAAAATGGCCCACTAAGAGATAAAAAACAAATATACCAAGCCTTGAGTTCGAAAGTATAGTGAAAATTATCCATCTTCGGAGGGACTGGCATAGGTTACTATTTTTTCCTCAGATAGATAATTTTCACTATACAATCTCACAGATTGGTATATTTGTATACTATCTGCAAGACAGGGGCCATGAATTCCTGTTGTGGAAGGCTAGCTATCAGCTATGCGTATCTTTTTCCACATTTAATCAGTCTCCCTTTTTTGTGTTCATCCTAAGGGTTAAAATTGCTGTGGAGGATCTTTTCGGTGAACACCGGTATCCGTGAGGATTGCGTCCAGCTCTTGAAGGATGGTAACCTCCTGGCCATTGCTCCTGGAGGAACGCGTGAGGCCTACTTCAGCGACAACACCTATCCTCTACTGTGGAATAAACGAAAGGGATTTGCATCCGTTGCTAAGGAAGCTAATGTGGTATGCATTTAATTTGCTGTGTGACATTAAATCAGAAGTATGAATTTTGGATTAACGGTAGGCATTTTTAAAAGGGGACAAAAGTCAGACGCTGTTAATTTTGTATGATATTCTTAATGCCTGATTAATACTGTTTGTAGGCTGAATAGCCTTCTGGGATGAATCACGAGGGGTCAGCATCTCTCACCCCTTTCATATACACCGCCTATCCGTGAAAAAGGTGCAACATTTGCGGCAATTTTGCCGATGCATTACCGATAACTGCGTATATGAACAGGAATCGCTCAAATAATGCGGTATTTGCTTCCTCCTTTTTTGTGCTTATTTTGCGGCTTTTTCGCGGATCAAGACCTAGTAATAATACCGCAATATTGCGGTAAGGGAATCTTATAAACTGCGTCTGCAAAATAGGTGTAAATGTTGCGCCTTTTGCATCGCACTCTGGCATGTGAGTCGCTAATCCTACAGCTTGTATGGCTGAGCGGAGCATGTCATCATTGGTTTGGAGAAAGTCCAGCTGTCCAAAACACCGCAACATTACGGCTTTTGCGGGTGTATATGAACGGTGCTTTTGTGGTTCGCTGGAAACTTGCTTACCGATGTGCATCGGTAATAATAGCGGTATATGGTATATGAACGGGGCTCCAGTGTAGTGTAGGCTTTCTTTCCACTTCACCAGGTTTTCACCCTGCTCTTAAGCGAGAAGTGAATTGGTGTCTTTAACTTGCATAGAGCGTGTCTCTCCTATATACTGGACCTCCATTTAACATCCTATTCGAGGGATTTAGTGTCTACCTACAAAAGGGGGAGAGGCACAAAACGTACAACGCTGCAAGGACTTGCATGAAACTAAAATGCATGGCCTTGCCATTAACCAGTTCATATACGCCACCTATCCGCAAAATACATGTAAGTGCAACATTTGCAACAATTTTGTCAATGCATTACCATTAGCTGCGTATATGAATAGGAATCATAATATTATGGCTTTTTGGGTGTATACGAATGATGTTTTAAGAGGCTCGCTGGAAACTTTCTTACCGACTTGCATCCGTTCAGTAATAATAGTGATATCAATCATGATTGTGGTATATGAATGGGGCTATTTAGAAACAAACTCTCTACTCAATGAGCTACGCTGCCCTTCCTATGGTTCTGTCAATGGCAATTATTGTTTTTTTTAAACATGGACTTATCCCCTTTTTGCATCGACACTTATACTACATTTACTTTCTTCTTGCAGCCTATTGTGCCAGTCTTTACTAAGAATTGCCGAGAAGCTTTTCGAACCCCAAAGTTTGGACGGAGTATCTTACGCTGGCTGTATGAGAAGTCAAGAGGGCCCATAGTCCCTATCTATGGTGGCTTCCCTGTCAAACTGAAGTAAGTGAATAATTCATCTATGGTAGCTTCCCTGTCAAACTGAAGTAAGTGAATAATTCAGTCAGTAAAATTCAGGTTTTTAGGACACACAATGTGTAGTCATGAAAAGAACAGTTGAGTTGATTCTTTCAGAATAGCCCTGAATAGAGCTGCTAATGTGTTTTATACAGTACATGCAGTGTGTAGTCCTGAAAAGGGCAGTTGGGTTCACTCTTTCAGAATCTAGGGTTGAAAATAGCTGCTTCCTCAAGAGGGAAGATTCCTTACAAAGCAGGAGCATAACCTTGGATATCCTACCAGTAATTATCTCATTCACTCACCCTGAATGGGCAAGACACTAATACTAGATTACTAATACTAGACACTAACACTTGTGAACATTCATTGAATCAGTTTCAATTAAAATCAAGCTGAAATTGACACATCATGAAGTCAAGGGATGTCAAAGAAGTTGGGGGTTGGCATGTGTGAAGCACAATGACCCTTGTTGTGTTCTGATTTAATTATTTGATACACATACATGTTTAGATCCAGATTTGTCCAAAAGTTGAAATCTCATTGAATATTCACAGGATTAATACATGAAAAGTAATCAATGAAATGTCACATAATCTGTCTCTTGACATGCCTTCATTTTATGATGTGTCAATTTCAGATTGATGTGAGTTGAAACTGATTTTTCATAATTTTTCAAATTAAAGTATCATCAATTTTTACACATGATATATCCATGTTGTTCATATTACTTGTTTGCGCAATACTCGTCGATTGTTTCATGCCGATACATATACATTACATCCTTGATCAGATGAATTGTGGTTACTACCGATATCCTAAAAGAAATCCTAAAAAGAAAATGCTTCTTTTTTTTTTTGCTCCATGAAATATCTAGAGCATGCAAATTGAAGAAATCTGATTAACATTCTGAGTTTTTCATATCATTCACAGGACATTCATTGGCCAACCAATCCATTGGGATCCGCAAATGTCTGTTGAAGATATGGTCCAAAAGGTAAGTATATTTTCCAGCCATTCCAGCGCCAATTTCATTTCTAAAAAAAATTACCAATGTCCAGTCCAATCAAACGTATCAGTACTGATCATTACAACATATTGGTGCTCAAGAGTTGTATGAGATCAGATATAGAACTATTGTAAGAATCATTCATTTATTCATTCATTCAGGTTTATTGATAAAAAACAACCAGCATCAAACAACATAGTCCGGAGACTGACACTAATCCAATTTAAATGTACAAACTAAAAACCTATATTAATGGCTATATAAGTGGTAGAATAGTACATTACCAAAACAAACATAAACAAATATATTCAAAATAAAAACAACTATTATCAAACAAAACAGACTGGAGACTTGACATGCATCCGATTTACAACCTAAAAACCTTTATTAATGGCTATATAAGTGGTAAAATAGTACATTACCAAAACAAAATAGCTAGATCTGTAATTTCCCATGCACACCACATGGGCTCTTCAAAAACATATAGATTTATACAAGGAGGAAGATTTCTACACATAGATGAAACTTATTTGTATTTAATGCTAGAATAATGCAAATAGAAGAAATCTTTCTATTTCTTTTTTTTTGTTTTATGAATATAGCCAAGTTCTTTTGATATAGATATTTGTCTGCGTGCCTGCAGGCATAACTTCCATTGTATTTACAAACCTTTCTAATTGCAGGCACGCGAAGCGATCGAGGACTTGATCCAGACGCATCAACAGACACCAGGGTCCATCAGAAGAGCTTTCATGGAGCGCTTCGCTACCAAGGAGAAAGCAGAATGAGTGCATGCATGGCAATGGAGGTACTAAGTATTAGAAGAAGCTCTTGAGACTTACTTTGATATATGATTGAAAAGAAAGAAAAGAGAAGAAAAACTCAAATCAAGCTGAAATTGACGTATCCGAAAGTCATGAGATGACAATCTTTTTAGAAGCAAGTTTTGTGACATTTTATCAAATACTTTAAGTTCTTCTAAAAATCCTGCAAAAATTTAATAAGATTTTCACTTTTGGGCAAATTTGTGTGTGTCAGATATACTGATGCATAACACAACAAGGGCCAATATATATTATATTGCAAACAGAAATGCTATGGACAGGGGAACGTAATATAGGAAGTATTGCACTGCATGCTATTATAGACAACACAGATGTGAGGTAGCTATGTCTGTGAGATGTATAGAGTACGGAAGTGTGACGTCATTATTGTAGAGACAACTGGTTCTAAACAGTGCGCATAGAGCAAGCAGTGCTGATCACAGAGGGGACCAAAATTGTGAATGCCCGACACTAGCCCGAGAGACGTCATCGGACCGCTAAACCTCTCACTGGAGTGTGTTTGTTGAGAACCAATTAATTGTCTAGACAAAATGCTCATATGACGACAACGCTACTCTATAATGTCCTTAGTTATCATCTGACTTTTTATATACTCTTAGAGCACTGGAGCAGGATGCTTGAAAGGATGGCAACTCTAACTTCAGTCCTAAGCCTGGGAGTGCTAGCTATTTAGCCTCCATTGGCTAATACATGAATATGCATACCCCAGTAGTCATTATGAGTGATGAGATGGCGCTTTCTGACTTAGAACTGAGGTTAGATTTGTCATCGTTTCAAGCAACTTGCCGCTTTTCTTCAGAGATCACAGTGCTGAGTCTCTACATCTACAAATGGGAAAGTAATTCTAAGCCACTCTCTTCAGTGCATTACACTATTAATTCTACCTCTTATTTCAAAGACAGTGGTTTCTTTGACCTGTATTCATATTAGGCATTCTGTTTTTTTCTGGAACATCGTATATGTGGCAACGAAGGCCATGGAGAGAAGGATGGATGCAACATAAAAATGACAGGAGAAATAAATGTGAACTTTTACCCATCCCCCAATTAGGGGCTGGTTTATGTCTGGGAATGCAGTACTAACAGTAATAAAAATCAACACAGGTTTTTGAGAACCTGACAAAGGAAGATAAAATTAAACTTACCTCAGTCAAATTCATAGAAATCGCCAAAAATGTACTGTTGACACCTTATGAAAGATCTCATTAAATCAATGTTGACTGATTTTTTTTATTTTGAGTTTGTGCTCAGTTGAATGTAAAAAGAATTTCAGCATTGTATGAAATCATTATGGATTTGACTGTACCAAGTGTAACTCTACTTGAATCAGTGATGTTATATATTGTCCTTCATGTTCACGTAATATAGAGTCAGGTATATGTTCTATTATATGACTGTGTGAAGATTTTGCTTTGATGTCGGCAAATGTAAGCCTTACATGAATTCATGAAAAGAGTAATCAATATCTTGCAATATGATAGTAAATATTATGCTTTAGTGAAATGTGTGTTTCTACTGCTGCTGCTAAATCAACAGATCATACTTTTTTTCTCAGTCATTTTTGCATGATTGCTTCTAAAAAATGCTTTGAATAATTTTGATTGCGATGAGTTTTACAGTACCCCTTGTGTTAGTCCTTCAAAGGACTGGCGAGTGTTTCTTGTGCTAAATCAGATTCTCAATGAACAAAGTGTGGTATCACATTTAGCACAAGAAGGGATCACCAGACGTTCGTAAAGTCGTTCGTAACTTACGAACAGCTTGGTGAAACGCCCGCCTGGTGTGTTACTCTTCCAGAATAGGCCTGTGTAGAGCTGCTCATAAAGCAGACTGTGTGAATGTTGCTGGTTTATAACAGAGAATGCTTTATGAAGGATGAGAAATGAGGGGGGTTTTTTCAACCAGAGCTCGTTCTACAATTTCTGATGTCACATATTTCATTTTAGTATTATTTTACAGGGTACCTTCAACCCAAGCCCCATCTTAATATTTTAACCCATTGTACTGGTCTGCTTCATGCAAACAATTTAGCACTGAACATGCATTCATTGGAAATTATTTAAAAAGTGGCTTTTAATCTCCTTTAATCATCACAGGATTAACCATGAACTTTTAAATACATCCTGCTGTTGTTTAGGAATAATCATTGCGGTGTCCTTATTCTAATTCAGTTTTGTTGTTTTGGGTTTTGACAAGTACCGTACCTTATCACTGACCCTTGCCAATGTACTTCAATAAAGTTGCAGCAGTTTACAAATTAAAGGCCAGTCTAGTTTGAATAGCCACAAACATTTATAAATATGACATACTGTAGTATACCACATTATAAAGTCATATCACCATCTTGAATATATATACATATTAGTCGGTATTCTTGGTATTCAATACCTCAGACATTAGAAATGTTTTTGAGGCACTTCTATGTCATCTATCAGGGTTTGTGGAATTTAGGGGTGTTAAGAATTTGAGTTCATTTTCAATTTGCCCCTGAATTTAGGGGCATGAAGAATTTGAGTTCATTTTTAATTCGCGACTCTTTCTGCTTTATTCTCGTATAGGCCCTTTGTGTGTGATCTACATATATG
>OZ022586.1:9304842-9377342 GCA_963669155.1 Arbacia lixula | reverse complement strand
GTACATCATGTATTGATCCAAAAGGGTGAATGTATTTTTGTACAATTTCCGGGAAGTACTATCCTTATGAAATTATATAATTGGTTATATTTTAATGAAATTGATAATATGCAGCTCTTATAACACGCTAAATATAACACAGTATCATCTCTAAGTGCTGAACAATATTATTAACCGGTCATTAGATGCTTGTAACTCTCTGTCTAATACCAAGGGATCGTTCAGAATCATGGCAGCCGGTAAGGCGCCCTCATTCCAGGACTACCTGGTACTCAGTTATACACCTGGGTGGAGCAGCAATGTGGATTACATAGTTTTGCTCAAGTACACAAGTACCATGGATGGGCCCGAATCTGGGACCTCAAGACCTGGATGGGCCCGAATGTGGGACCTCAAGACCTTCAGTCACAGTTTACATCCACTAGACCCCGGCACCTCAGGGCATAAATAGTAGAAGGGCCCGTTACAGTTAAGTACCAAAGTGGTTTGGCCACCATATTGAGCCCCTCTAAATGTTACAATATGTTATTGCTGTAACCTTTGCTGGAACGAGGTGTGCTTGAGAGGGGGGTATAAAGTGGTTTAAACATGATGAAATTGATGCACTTTCTCCTCCAACCTATAAACAAGGCACACAAAATGTTTTTTTTTCCGTCATAGAAGGAAATGGTGCATTGTATTAGAGTTTGCTACATCAGGGCCATGATGCATATAGGTTTTCAATTATTGTAACTTACCATCAATGGTAACTACCATGGCAACAGCCAATGAGCTCACATAATTCCCCTTGTTGCCATGGTAGTTGCCATTGATGGCAAGTTACAACACCTATATGCATCATGACCCACGCAGAGAAATAGTAGGGTCTTCACTGACAAGCAGGTGTCTATTAAAGTTGTACATTAATTAATTGGTCTATTGTGAGGGGCGACTCACTAAGAAATGTAATGTTATTTTGTCTTCTTTATGCACCTGAGTCTGCATAAACATGCAAGGGGGTGTTTCACCAAGCTGTTCGTAAGTTACGAACGACTGGTGATCCCTTCTTGTGCTAAATCAGATTATCAATTAACAAAGTGTGGTGTCACATTTAGCACAAGAAGGGATCACCAGTTGTTCGTAACTTACAAACAGCTTGGTGAAACACCCCCCAGGACCTCTAAGAAAGCTACATCAACCGTATATGTTCATGTTTTCATATGTGCATTTGTATATGCAAAGTAAAAACGAATATTGCTTGATGCATACTATTAAAGGTACTATTTGTCAAATTGTGCAGGTTTTAGTGTAGCTGATGACATGTAAGGTAAGGCGTAGTAGTGGTATTGAACACAAAATCTGTAATCAATGGCGTGCCGTTCTGCAATGACATTTAGTCCAAATCTTGTTTGATTACAGGATAGCCGGAGGGAATCATCTCAGAATGATAAATTTGTTGCATTTGAACAAAATCCGGACCCTGGTCATGAAGGCAGAACAGCTCTGCCATGGTTACGACTACTACCCCTTTCCCTTAAAGGGAATATACTGTACTGTGAAGACAAAAAGGCCTCCAAAAGGAGATCATGAGCAATCTTCTTGCCAATGGTCTCAAATTCATGAATTGTCCATTTTAGAAACTTGCTGAAAGTTATTTGGTCTCAAATGATCTACATTTAAAGTAATAAATTATTAAATCACAATTCTTCAAAATGTTCAGGCCGAACAATTTAAGGACATGTTATTTAATCACCAATTATTCCAAATGTGGATCATTTGAGGGCAAATAACTTTCAGCAAGTTTCTAAAATGGACATTACATGAATTTAAGACCATTGGCAAGAAGATTGCTCACGGTCACCTTTTGAAGGCTTTGTCGTCTTTCCAGTACAGTATATGCCCTTTAAAAAGAAGCAAGCTGTATGGAAGTATATATGCATTGTATATGAATTATTGGGTGTTGTAGTATGATTCCAGCATTATTCACTGTGTCCTATGAGTTTCTCTTACATCGTACCAATGATCAACGATTTCATTCTTTTTTCAAAGCAGCTGTATATACATCTATAAATATTTTCACATTTCAGGGCTTTTATCTATATATTAGACTGTTGTACTACAAGTGAATACAGGATTTGAGATATATGAATTATATACATTTTAAAAAGAGATTATAAACAAAATTATAGAGAAGACAATCATGTGCTGATACTGTATACAATGGGGAAATAGACAATAGTACAAGTATTCACTATTGAGATATATTTATGATTATGTCGTTATTTTTGTATGTTTGTAACAAATCTATTAAATAGGTTGGTGAATTGGTGGTACGACTATGTATAGTTATAACAAAACTTGTATGGAAATAAATTGTTGTATGTCTGTAAACATCAAGTGGCTGTTATTGCATTATTCATTACTCATTGTATTACTCATAGTCTGGCTTCCAGCTATAAGGAGGGTGTTTCACCAAGCTGTATGTAAGTTACGAACGACTTTATGAACGACTGGTGATCCCTTCTTTTGCTAAATGCGTTACCACAGTTTGTTCATTGAGAATCTGATTTAGCACTAGAAGGGATCACCAGTCGTTCGTAAAGTCGTTCGTAACTTACGAACAGCTTGGTGAAACACCCTCATGGTCTGATAACTTAGTTCCCGATGATCTTATCAATATACCACACAGTTGCAAGTCTAATTTTGCCATACCTCCCTGATGACCATTTGCTTGTTCAGTCTATATGAACTAATACATAAGAGCATGTTCAATATGCGTGTGTGTGCATGTATCTGTGAGTGTGTATTCGTTTTTCCCGTGGTTATGCATGTACATGCATACAGCTGTATGTTTTAAATTCTATAATTAGGTTGTTGATACATACTAGCAATGAAATACATTTGTATCAATGATATGATGAGATGATTATAAGAAACATTTTAATATATCTCCGTTATGTTGGGTCGTGTTGTATCTGAACATGTGTTAGCACAAGAAGGGATCACCAGTCGTTCGTAAAGTCGTTCGTAACTTACGAACAGCTTGGTGAAACACCCCCCTCCCCCAAGTATGTTTAATCCAAACTGAAAAATAGGGTCTAGTACTCATAAGACTAGTAACTCTATCCTCTTTTCTCACATGAGCAAGAGAAGAAATGGAGAATGATTAGTCTACTGCAGCCAGACCCCTTTATTGAATACTGGTAGTTTGGATTAGAAATGTCCAACAGTCTGGAAGGCAGACTAATTACATTCCGCTGTGATCATGTCTTTTAGTTGCTTGCGTGTGTATTTTGATGGGAGAGATGGGAACAGGTAAACGAATGGACACTCAACAACCACGATGACATATCTGCTAAATAGCGCCATCTCTTGGTACCCTGGTGAATCAATAAAATCTGATCCTGAAAATGAGCAACAAAGTGTATCTTAACTACATAGCATACAATTTAAACATCTTACTTCTTTTGTGTTGTGAGGAATTTCCAATAAAACTGTACATTATCGGAAAAGATGAGAGTAGATTCAAACTCGAGTCACAAACCTATGTTTAATACTAGCATATGATTTAAACATCTTACTTCTTTTGTGTTGTGCAGAATTTCCAAAATTAAAAACTGTTCATTATCGGAAAAGATGAGAGTAGGTTTAAACTCCGGTCACAAATCTATGTTTAGCAAAGCGACAATAATTACGAGTGGTGTTTGTATATCTAAATTCACGACGGGTTGTTGGCAAAATGGAAATTGCAAGGCAACATACATGTTTCAAAGAATGTTAAATTCGATTCAATTCAATGTTATGGTCACAAAAAAGGTTGCAATTTTTAACATTCTATCTCCACTCAATGTATAAAAGTGACGTGGCTGGTACAAAATAATGTAAATATGTCGAAATTGATAATAAAATAATAAATATAGATATAACAGCAATTACACACAAAAAAACGTCAATGACGAAGATTCAATCTAAACAAAACGATTAAAGAGGACGATAAAACAGAGAATACAGAAGTCAAGACTTGAAAATTAAGAATTTATAATGCATTAAGTTGTGTTTTACATGTATTATGATAGATTTATGTGTCATGTAGACGCATGGCAAGTCGATTTTTACATTCCATTCACATCATCTTTGTTGCCTGATTTAATCGATACTTCAGACTCTAATTGCATTCATATCAATGAATGATGGTCATGAAAAAACGTTTCAGTGACATTAGAAAGATTTTCATGTCCATAATTGCGGTCTGAGAAAATCGTGCCCGTGGAATAATATCAGTTCCAAAATATCCACCAAAGTTTCGATGCAGCCAGTTTAAATATTCCTGCCTACATGTACGATTGGTGCACATGTATCTTATGCAAACAAGTTTTGTTTTTAATGGCGTTGATGTCTACTTTGTACGTTACACATTTGCATACTGTTGGGTTATGAAGACACTTGTTATCAAATACATGTGCTGTTTCATATATACAATCCTACTGTATAACAAATACCCGCGCTTTAATATGTATATATACTATAATCTATAATCTATAAAGTATAAAAGTACATGTACATTTTTCATGCATTTGAAAGAATCCCTCCCAATGTTCCATGTATGCTATCCTACTGTATTAAAATCGCCCTAGTAGACCTCCGCCATTTTACTTATAATCACAGAGTCTAGACTTTATAGTGACGTAATGTTCATGTACATTTATTTGGAATATCCTAACTCACTGTTTCATATATGATGTCCTACTCTACCACTGTCCGAAAAGATTCTCTGTTTGTATAACATACAGTCTAGACGTAATGGCATAATTGTCATTTAATGTCAAATAACCCCACCCGACCACATGGAAACCTTTTTGTTTGTACATGTATACAGTATATCTAAACATGTACAATCAAAAGTCGTCAGATGGAATTACGTCATGGAATTCCTGCTTGGTGTCTCGTCCTCCTTTCACAGGAACCTAATACCCCCAGCCCCGATGAGTAATAAAGGCTCTCTCGATCCCCACCTAACAACAACAATAAAAAGCGAGAACAATAGCAATGGCAAACACGTCCTGCATCTTACAAATAAAATGAAACGCGATTCGTGTTCCCGCAAGCTTCCCTCTACACGGAGGAGTAATGCTTGATTACAATTACTGCCGAGATTTCAATATTGTCAGAGCCGTGATGATTCAGCTTCCCCGGTTACCATGGTAGCGATTTCGACTGATAGAATAAGGGATGAATTACGGCATGTTCATTGCAAGAGGCTTGAACATATTACTATATGTGCTTCTATCTGATCGTAAAGCCGTATTGTCATTATTGACGAGACGGATGCCGTCACAATGGTAGTTTAAAGATTCAGACACAAATTTGGAAAAAAAAAACCATTACAGACTAGACTAGAGCTGTATCATCTAGCTCCAAAAACGGATGATAACAAGTATAGAGTTTACGATAGCCGTGAATGTATTCTACTTATTTAGCTGTGGTACATGGATACAATATGGAATAAAATACGTAATGGGGGTAAAATACTGGTGGTCGAGAGTCGAAACGGTGTTATTAATAATTTTACCGATTAATGTCAATATAATTTTAAGAATAGTTTTTAGCACATCTCACGAATATTACACCAATTGTCTAAGAAAAACTGATAACTGCTCTAGCTCAACTTCACAAGGATTGGCTATCGTATATCCAGGGCTGCGCATGATCAGTCGGGTTACGTAGCCGGATAATCACGAAACATGTCTGTTTATAAAGACTAGAGAACAATAGCGGTCGCTCGCTATGCAACGGACGACGCTGCTGCCGAGAATGCGTGCTTTTATTCAATACCAGACCACCGATTTGAATCCGCTCTGCATGCAGAAAGCTCCCTGAACCGTGGCGTACATGGGGGGTTAACATTTACAAAAGAAAACAGCCCATCTTATGTACCCTGCTCCGGGACGTACGATAAGTATCTCATCATCGCAATAGTGTCCGGAAAGGTGTTACATACACGCGTTTGTAGATATCATATTCGATAAAGTTGTATTCCGCGTTATATCTGATTTCAAAACATTGGAGGACAAGTCCATACAACAGGACATTTCCGTGATAAAAAACAGAAGAGGAAGCAGAACGACATGATACCTTAGAATCGGAAAACGTACAACACGCGTGTGCTTTTGAAAAAGGAGAAAACTGTGGTCATTCGTGTAAGCCCTGATTGGATTATTTTCTTTGGATAATCTTCTGGCTGGTGAAGGTCTGTGATGCTGCCAGGTGGTGCCATTTTTAATTTGTGATATAATGGAATTATCATCGACGATTTTCCTTCAAGTTTTGGGACTGGTCTTCCTTCTGTTTTCTCCGGCCATTGGTCAAAGTGAGTAGCCTTCAGAAAAGGTTTCTTTTAAATACGACACAAAACACTTTCAGTGTCGTAACATTTGCACGGCTTAAACGTTGTGCGTAAGTAGAATATACTTCTTTATCGAGTTCACCACATATCTAAGCACCTGTATTGTGCGTGTGTGTATATATGTGTGTGTGTAAATCAAATTTTATTTTAAGTGTAAGTTTGGATATTTATATAAACCGAAGTACATGCACATACATTTGTATTTCTATTTCCATTCAATGTGTATTTATTAAGAATCATGTCCGGACATTGCTGAACAGCATCTAGATTTTTTTTAAATGTGCATGTATTTGTATGTATTTCTCAATTTTACGTATAAAAGTAGACGTACATGTATGTTGAGGATCCCATGGACAAGTTACACATCAGACACAGCCGTTTTGAGAGGGCAGGCAGACAACGAACTTTATTAAAAGCAGTTAGGAAATAGCACCTGGACTTTTTAGGCCATTATGAGGAAGGCAATTTTGAGTGCTTGTTTCTCACTTGGATGATAGCAGGAAAGAGGGATCGAGGACGCCAAGGAGTAACGTTTTTGCAGATCTTTGCAACATGGACTGGAATGGAGATGCTGGCAATGGAAAGGAAAGCCTGGCATTTCATGGTTGCCAACATCACTAGATATGGCACTTGAGAGAGAGAGAGAGAGAGAGAGAGAGAGAGAGTAAATCTACATGTTCTTAGTTTACATACGCATGGCAATGTGTGTTCTTCGTATATGATCGTTGTATCATAATCACACATACCCTGTATCTTTACCCTCCTTGATTTAACTTATTACTCCTTTGAATAAACAATTGAACTGGTCTTAAGATCTCTACATTTAAGAATAACACCTGATGGCCCGTCCCTTTTACAACCATCTGCAAACTTCACGAAAGTTTGCACATATTTAGCACTTTTCTGTGGGATACTAACTGTGAAATCAGAGGTACTATAACTCCCGTAGAATAAATGAAAATCTCGATTTTATTTTTTGAAATTAAGACTATTTTCGTCGTGCAAAACAGAAAGCTCGATTAATTAAGCAGAATGTGTGTGAAATGATGTTCGATTTTTACATCACACACTTATGTAAGCCTTCGAAAATGTTCAGGGTTCAGTTTACTGAAATGTGAACATAACGCCGAACAAGAAAGCGAAGAAATGAGGAAGAGATAAAAAAAATATATATATATTGGAGGAGTGGGAAGAAAGACAAATACATGTATGAGAAGGAGAATAAAGAAGAAGATAAAGAAGAAGAAGAAGAAGAAGAAGAAGAGGAAGAAGAAGAAGAAGAAGAAGAAGAAGAGGAAGAAGAAGAAGAAGAAGAAGAGGAAGAGGAAGAGGAAGAAGAAGAAGAAGAAGAAGAAGAAGAAGAAGAAGAGGAGGAGAAGAAGAAGAAGAAGAAGAAGAAGAAGAAAAAAAAAGGAAGAGAAAGAAGAAGAAGAAAAAAAAGAAAGAAGTAAAAGATAAAGCAGAAGAAGGAAGGAAGGAAGAAGAAGGAGAAGAAGAAGAAGACGAAAAAGAAGGAGGACGAAGACATGAGGGGAAGATGAGAAGAATATGAGCAAATACAGACGTGCATACATAACATTCATAATACATGTCGAAGGCTATCTCTGAATTCTCAAAGACACACCTACGCACAATGTAACTCAATGTTAAGCTATACAACACATCAGAATAGCTTGACCATGTCCACACGTCAGGTGACGTGAAATAATCTATGGTACGGTGAGCTGAATAGCAGAGCTGACATGATTCATGGCAGCATGTTATCTCAATAATCAATGTTGAATCAATTTCTACCTGATTTTTCCCAGATGAGTCGATAAAGTCACAATGACTACAACATGTCGACGGATGAATATTGTTTAAAATCAATAAACGATACTATCATGTACAATACATGAATTTGTATATACAACTCATGTAGACATTAAAAGCGACTCGTACGACATAAATTATGGTTTATTTTAATGTTTTTCCACATTCCAAATGAAATCATAAGGCTTACAGCGGGTCGAAATGTTGTTTATATTTATTATATTATGTCTAATATGCACAACTTATGACGAGAGCAACAACACATCGTATACATGTCGAGTCTGTTTACTTTAATTATTGTATAGTGATTCAAGATAGCAGTATATAGATTATTGCAACAAAATAGCAAGGGTGTAGAGGGTTTAAGCCGACTTCACTTGGCATGGGTTTAAAGTGATGAGCCGAGCTTTATTTGTCACGATGAGAATCTCACAGTATGCACCAGGAGTTTGTTTCTTCTCTTCTGCTCATACTACTACTACTACTACTACTACTACTGCTACTACTACTACTACTACTACTACTACTACTACTACTACTACTACTGCTACTACTACTACTGCTACTACAATTACTACTACTACTACTACTACTACTACTACTACTACTACTATTATTACTACTACTACTACTACTGGTACTACTACTACTGCTTCTACTACTACTACTACTACTACTACTACTACTACTACTACTACTGCTACTACTACTACTACTACTACTCCTACTACTACTTTTATTACAACAATAAACAACAACCTTTACTATATACCACTACTAATAGTACTACAACTACCTCTACAACTACTACTACTACTTCTACCACAACAAAAACAAGAACAACTTTTACTATATGCCACTGCAAATATTACTCTCTACTACTACTCTCTACTACTTCTTCCACTCCTACTTCTACCACTACTACTACTACTACTACTATTACTACTACTACTACTACTACTACATGTACTTCTACTACTAGTATTACTATTTCTACTCCCTCTACAACTACGTCTTCTACAACAAAACAGCAACAACTTTTACGATGTACCACTACATGGTAGAGGCATAAATGACATTAACATTGTATCTGGTACAGTACTACATACAGTCTGCGAGTAGTTCATTGTATGTGTACTACCTGTGAAAGCAACATGAGTGAAAGTGATAATAGTAGTAAAAGTAATAATTGTATTGATAATTTATTAGATATACTTGTAGCAGTACCATCGATGGGGATGGTGGTGGTGTCGGAACATCCACAGACAATGTCTTCTCTTCAAGTAATATTCTTCTCGTGTTGTGATGTTTATACAAGTGCGCCCTAGTATTGATTTTGTTGGGCGTGCTATACTCGGGCCATATATCCACTTCAGTACACGCATTCATGGCCTTTGCAAGTGCGACGTAAGTCGTTCGACCCACTTAAAAATTGACTTCGCGGAAATCGATTACGTACTATAATCGCTGTCTGTAATCGGTACCCAGAAGAATGAGAGAGACATTCATGTACAAATTACTCCCTTGCATCTTCATATTATGGACTTGGACTGGTAATACCACAGCGGAGATGGGACTTGTTACATGTACCTCGATCTGTGCATAATTTGTGGAATGCTAAAGAAGTGTTTCTTTCATCGTTAACGTACATGGAGACACTACTACAGTGCACATGTTCCTAGTCCATATTGAGCGATTTATCATGAATTGTCTTTTAATTTTTAATTGTCGTTTATTTTTAAATAATTCCTTTCAAATTCGCTGTGCAATCACATGTAGAATACCCATAATACCGTTGTCTTTAACATAGCAATTGACTATCTATATGTAAATAAACATGTAAAGATAATGGAAAAACATCGTTCTGGTTTTATCAGAAAGGGAGATAACATATGCAGTACGTGTGTCATAATAATGTCAGCACACGGAGTAATGCTATAAGCGATATTATGATATTGATTGATCATACGGTACGATACCAACACTGGCCGAAATATAACGTCTCCGCTACTTCCGCACCCCCAGTACACACGGTGTCATTAAACTCGGATACAAAAGGTCTCTGTAAAGGCCAACGCACATAACACGACTTTACTTTTCTGCAGCCATACGGGAATGCGAGGGGAAAGGTGATGTACCGCGATTCAGCCAGTCGCAAGGAAGTATGACTGATTGAATCGTGCCACATGCAGTGGCCTTAAATGACATGTATACAAGAACATGCATGTCTACTCATCGTCTGCATCATCAGGCGGCTTTCACACAAGACCGTATATCCTCGTATCACGTGATCCTAACAGCCGTCGCCACGAATCACGAATCACGAATCACGAATCAAATGCGATTAAATTTAGGGCACGACCAATATCTATACTTGCCTTTCCAGGCGCGCATGATATTAAATTCATGCCCTATTTTTCAAAATTCCAACGCTATTTTCCTTTCACAAAGCGTGATGTTATTAATAAAAATAGCAAGGTAAGTGGTATTAACGGGCCCCGTAAAATATGCATTAAACGCAAAAATGAAAAGACATGTCCACATTTTCATTTGGGTTCGGAAACATTGATCGTGGTAATCTAGATAAACCCTACCTTCCAATTATAAGTGAAAATACATTTCATTGGAAGATTATGCTATAATTCTCGACTCTTTACGAAATGATGATTGTAAATCTTTGACATTGAATGAACTCCTCAATATTGTAAATACAAATACAAGTAAATACATGCACATTAACACAAGAAGTTCAATATCATCGCTAACACAACGAGTCCTTTAAAGGGACAGTCCACCCTGAGATTAAGTTAGTGAAAAGAAATATATTATTGAAGGTTTGGTGAGAATCCGTCGAAGGAAAGAAAAGTTATGATCGTTTAAAATTTTACTTTTGTAACGTCATCACGTGCGAGGTGCTCTCCCATATGTTGTGTGCTGTATAATCCCATCAATTGCTCTTTTCCTTTTTTTATGAAGTTTTTTTTTTTTTGAGGATTTGTGATTTAATCACTCAATACTCCAAATGTAGATCATTTGAGGGCAAATAACTTTCAGCAAGCTTCAAAATAGACAATACATGAATTTAAGACCATTGACAAGAAGATCGCTAACAATTACATTTTGAAGGCTATTATTCCTTCCCAGTACAGTATATGCCCTTTAAAGAGCAAACGTGTACATTCAGTGAAGGTGTCATAACACTATCCAAAATACATAATTTGATTACGTCGTTTGCATTATTTTGTAGTTTGCATACGCTTCCTGCAAAAAGCCTCATCTTTACTCTCTCTCTCCCTTTCTCTCCTTTCTAATTGTGCTCTCTTTATCTCTTTATTTATGTTTCTCTCTTTCCCATGCATTTGTTTGTCATTCATCTATTCATTACATAACGCTGTCTCATTTTCCCATTTGTATCATCTTATCCCCCTTTCACTTACTCGCTTTCTCCCTTCCCCTTATCTATCTTTCTTCCCCCCCCCCCGTCTCCCTGCCCTCTCTCTCTTCCTCTCCCTCTCCCTCTCTCTCTCTCTATCTCCCTCTCCCCATCTTTCCCTCTCATTTTCCATCTCTCTCTCTCTCTCTCTCTTTTTCTCACAGGCACATACATAAAATATGCAGTAATAGATCAATATCTATGCAACAGTCCGCCGCTCATAAAAGTGAAACTAATCGCTTTGAACTCATTTAGACATGTTCATAATGCGATCAATCTTCCGAGCCAGTGCTTCCACCAACTCATTTATTATAGGTCGTAAATATGACATTTTATTAACAGATACAGCACTTCGTGTAATTAAGAGTTTCCATTCGACTTTTTAGTCAACCGCAACATTTACAATTATGACAATGTCAACGAGGCAGTAGCTTCTACTTTGGTATGCATAATTCGAAATGCACGCGTGAGGGGAAGAGATGATAGCGTTGCCATGATGATGGGTTAAAGACAGCCAGTCCCTTTTTCAGATCACCACAAAACCATCGAAACATTGGCAAAACATATAGAGAAGTGTTAGCAAGCTGTATATTCACAATTGGAAACTGATACGTAGTGTAAAATTCAAAAAATGCACGTAAACAACGTCTGATTAATAGTCTTTACCTCAGGCCCTTAGCAGTTTGTGTTGAAATATGTGCTTTATTGATTAATCTGTTTATTAAATTTTAAAACGCATTATGAAAAAATTTGTTCTATGGAAGGAATCATCTCCAAAGTTTGGTAGTTACTCATAAAATTAGGATTTCACACACACATAATAACCACATAGATGCTGTAACAAAGACTAATACTTTTTTCGTGGTACGAAAAAAGTCGGTTTGAAATTTAACGGCTGAATTTTTTACGTATACAGAAAGCTTCAACATGCTATATTCTTAGAATTGGTCTTGAATCACACTTTCTTCAATTTACGATTGTGATAGACGATATCAAATTTTAAGCTTGCAAAAGGGACGGACAATCTTTAAGATTAGACATACAGTGTACGTGTAGTCTGATGGTAGTGAGTGTGATCCTGGCAGTGTTGGGTAAGAATAGGATGATGCTGGTGACGATGGTATGACTGAGTAACAATGATGATCAGAAGAAGGAGAACAAGTAAAGTAGAGGAAGACGAAGAATTACTATACTAAGCACGATGACAATATTCACAATCCGTCTCGTTTCTCTCTCTCTCTCTCATCCACACAGACACGCTCAAATTTAACGCAAATACGCGCACACACGCACGCATACACATCGCAAAAGAACAAATAATCTGCATCTGTCATCTTCACAGTACAGATAGTAATACTCACTCATATCCATCCATTAACGCCCAAGCTTATATTATTGTTTGTATTACATGGTCTGATACCGATGATCTTATCAATATACCACACAGTTGCAAGTCTAATTTTGGCATACCTCCCTGATGACCATTTCCTTTAAATATTCAGTCTATATGAACTAATACATAAGAGCATGTTCAATATGCGTGTGTGCATGTATCTGTGAGTGTGTATTCGTTTTTCCCGTGGTACATGCATATGTTTTGAATTATATAATTAAGTTGTTGAAACATACTTGCAATGAAATGCATCTGTATCAATGATATGATGAGTTGATTATAAGAAACATTATAATATATCTCCGTTATGTTGGTTCGTTTTGTATCTGAACATGTGTCTCATTATTTACCTGTAATCGGCGTGTTATCGGGAACATGATTGTAATGAAATAAGATGGTTTAAGAACCCTTTAAGTAAATTATTTGTCTGTCTCTGCGTAGCTGTATATGTATGTGGTAGAGATTGCAGTATGTTGATTATATTACAATTACACGCTACCTGCTTCTGGAGGGATTCACGTACTGATGGAGTTGTTGGTACAGACAGGTGGTCTTTATGAACAGTGGTCTTTGTAGAAGGGTTCGATTACTTGCACAGTGCTCTGAATGACATTAAGTTGAGTGATCGCTACAAACAGGTGGTCCTTGAAGACAGGTGCATTTAAATACCAAACTGCTCTGAATAGCATTAAGTTGAATGGTCTTTTTATAAAAAAAAAATAATAAAAAGTGGTCTTTATAGACAGGTTTGACTATATATTTATAATGCTGAGTGTTGAAGGAAATAATATACAGTTTGTATACATTTATAGAGCGCAAAAACTACTCCATAAAGTATATATTCTACTGCGCTTTATAGGACTCCTAAAATGCTTGTTATTAATTAAAAAGATGTGTTTTGAGCTTTGATTTAAAGTTGTTTACGGATGGTGCTTTCCTAATTACTTCCAGGGGTAAGCTATTCCAGAGCTTGAGTGCTACAAATGCTCGATCACCTAGCGTTATTTTTGTTTTGAAGGATGGAATCTGTAAAGGCAGAGGATCCGTTGAACTGCGCAAATTGCGACCATGACACCATATTTCATGATGTTTTCTCCTCCTCTTCAGATGCGTGTGACAGCACGCCGTGCCAGAATGATGGAACGTGCATTCTGCTGACGGGTATCTCTGCCTACGTCTGCTCCTGCGCGGACGGCTACCAAGGAACGAACTGCGAACTCCGTGAGTAATACGATGCTCGTGGTTTTACATGTACAGTATCACCTTTTCTACAGGGGCTGCATTTACGCCGTTTGCACCTCTCTCTCTCTGTCTCTCTCTCTCTCTCTCTCTCTCTCTCTCTCTCCCTCACTCTCTCTGGCTCTCTGTCTCTCTCTTCCTCCCCCCTCTCTCTCCCTCTTTCTGTATGACTCTTCCCACACACACACACACACACACACACACACATTTCTTTCTCTTCTCTATTTCTTTTCTTTCTTTTTCTATTTCTACCCCCCCCCCCTCTCGTCACACACGCCCACATATACATACATACATACACACATATATACATACACACACATACATACATACATGCATATGTGCATACATATACGCTCGGTCTGTCCCTCCCCTACCTTCGTCTCATTCCCCTTTTTCCTCACTCACTCTTCCATCCTCCCTCGCGTACTTTTATTCGATCAGCATTTCTTTTCCTGTTGATAAATCGTTACATTGATATATTACTAATATCACTCTGATTAGAATTATAGTGGTCTGTTAATTATTGTTATCATCATCATCATCATCATCATCATCATCATCATGTTCGTCATCACATCTATCTGCTTTGACACAGAGACCGGACCATGTGCGAGCTCACCGTGCCAAAATGGCGGTACATGTTCGAACTCTGTGGATAACAATGGGAACGACCTGTACTCATGTGCCTGCCCGGACGACTACACAGGCTACAACTGCCAAACCTGTAAGTATAAGTGTGTGTATATGAAAAGAGAGAGAGGGGGAGTAAGAGAGATATGGAGAGGAAGAGAGAGGGAGAGAGAGAGAGAGAGAGAGAGAGAGGGAGAGAGAGAGAGAGAGAGAGTACAAGAGTAGGAAAAGGAAGAGAAAAGCAGAAGAATAATGGACATCATGTAAAGAAGGGATGAATAAAGGAAACACTTCGATTTGATCTAAATATATTGTATTTAGTTTTGCAGAGATTTTCTCCTCCTGTCCATCTACCCGCTTCTTCTTCACCGCCGTTTTTATCCTCATTCTCTCTCTCTCTCTCTCCCTCCCTCGATCTTTCCCTTCCCCCCCCCCCCTCTGTCTCTCTATTCCACTCTCACTCTATCTCTGCCGTTATACCCTCTCTCACCAACCCCCCCTTCTCTCTCTCTCTCTCTCTCCCTCCCTCTCTCCCGCCCCCCCTCACTCTCTCTCTCTCTCTCTCTCCCTCTATCTCTCTTTCTCCATCTCTCTCTCTCTCTCGCTCTCTCTCTCTCTCTCTCTCTATTCCACTCTCACCCTATCCCTGCCTTTATACCCCCTCTCACCAATCCCACTTCTCCCTCTCCCTCTCTCTCTCCGCCTGTCTTTCTCTCTGTCTCTCTCTCTCTCTCCCCTCTCTCTTTCTCTCTCCCTCTGACTGTATGTCTCTCTGTCTCTCTTTCACTCTCACCCTATCCCTGCCTTTATACCCCATCTCACCGACCCCCCACTTCTCTCTCTCTCTCTCCCTCTGTCGTTATTTCTCTCACTCCCCCTCTAATTTTGCTGCGTAGATTTCCCTGAGGAACCCTGTCTTAGCGATCCCTGCAAGAATGGAGGGACCTGTACGGAGAATGTAGGGAAGTACACCTGCTCGTGCACCCCAGACTGGTCTGGTGTCACGTGTGAAGATGGTAAGTGCGCGCGCAGGCCAGTCACGTGGATGACATTTACTCTTCTCAAAATATATATTTATCGATGTTTCAACTCGGGTATCATGTGGGAGAAACAGATATCAAAGGACGATATCATACACATATAACTGTTTTGTATTTTTTAATCAGTAACTGATATAATAGTAAATAGTAGTAAATAATGACATGGATTGTAAAAACAATACTTAGGCATACAGACATACATTTAGTGATTGAATATTCACCCATATTCAAATAAAGTTTGACAAGATCTGTTAAACTGTTCAGTCTCATGACGACTTACGTACGTAGTCATCACTGTACATTTATTTCAAACTTAAAAATCAATTTACAACCTAAGCGTAACACACTGGGTAAAACACTGCGCTCATCTTGTGCATACATTTGTGAACTTCCATTTGATTCATATGGTATCACCTTTAATACTTGATATCAAAAGTAACAGGCCGAAACCACAATGTGCGTACCGCCTAGTCCCGATTGGGTTCACAAACAAAATCACCGGTCTGTCGATATTTTCAGGTGACGCGTGTGTGAGCGACCCCTGTCTGAATGGAGGGCAGTGCAACAGCTTCAGAAACCCGACTCTCTACACTTGCTCTTGTGTGGGCTGGTACGGTTATAACTGTCAGCTCGGTGAGTAGAAAAAGCGATGTCTGTCGTTAATTATTGATAGGAAAAGTTGGTGGAAATGGTCCTTTTGTTTAAAGTGTTTTTGTTAACCCTCCCTGTGCCATATGTGAATGAAATGTGAAATAAGTCTATGGCCTTTTCCTGGCTTATTAAACGTGGCAGTCGATTGTGTGTGTCTGTGAGAGTTGTGGATGCGAAACAAAGGCGTTAGCATCATTTCGTATACGCATTACACTGTATAAGGGTTTTTTGCTGCATCACTAATGTACAGGCAAAGCATTGAAAACATCATACGTTGTGTTTATACGTGAAAACATGAGTGAGGCTTGGGTTCTTGTGTTGATGTTTTGGAGGTTTTATGACATTTTACAGTGTGCCCAGAACAACGATAGAAGAAAATGCACATGGTGGAATGTTCTTTCATTACCTTCTCAGCGCAGAATAGCTGTTGTCATATCTGTATGATACATTCAATATATCAGTTGTACTGTGTTTGACTATCTTTTTAATTTCCATTTTACTCTATGATAAGTGCCATTGAAATGGGGTCATTTTCTACCAGCAATAATCTGCTCATGGGTAGATTGCAATTACAAAGTCTTATTCAGCTATTCTATTCATTGAGAAGTTTAGATTACCAGTGCCGGACAACCTGGACACCAGACTAGAAAAAAACATAAATATTCCAAAGAAATATTCCAAACATGATAAGTTCGTCCTATTTAAAAAAGAATGAACACAGGTACATCTTCTTTGATATAAGTTATTCTTACCGTTTTCCCGCTATGCAATGGGCTAGTATTATTCAACATTACTTTGTACAACTATTTGTATTCAATCATGCTGTGTAATAATGTTGTTTTGCTTTGAAAATTATTGACGAAAACATTTCTATCGATGGTATGTTTAACTATGTGCTGATGTGAGTTACTATATATATATTCTTTCCCATTCCGACTTAGGCCAATGTAATGCCGACCCTTGCCAGAATGGGGGTACCTGTAGCGATACCAACGGCGGGTTAGACTACGAGTGCGCATGCCCAGCTGGGTGGATAGGTGCTGAATGTACCATTGGTAAGAAAGTTTTCGCGGCTCTTTTTCTCCGTTGACAATTTCATTCGTTTACATTTTGCAGGGAAGATTACAAAGTATTTTGATAAACAATAAAAAATAGTTTGATAAACGATCAGCGACGGTCTCAAGGGATGAGCATTGAAGAATTTTATTCCACACTTTGAATGTAATAACGCTTATAGTCCACTGATATACATGTATTTTGTTTGCATACATTGTATATTATGCGTGCAATTCAGGACGCATTAATTATTCACTTTTCCGTTTCTTTGAAAGAACCTTGTATACACTGCAAATTATTTGTTGTTTTCTTCTTTGATGTTGTCATTCTGTTTACAAAATAAGGACATAATATGTGCATTTCTAATGCGTAATCATGTGCTAATATGTAATAACACTATTCGCAGTGGTTGAATTACGTTGGGGATTTTCTATGTGGTACTGCAAGGGGTGCGTTATTTGTGATTTTGCCTTTTTGTTGTTTAACACGGGAGAGTTGGATTTAGAGGGAGCCCCCTCCCTCCTCACGCTCCACTCCTCATTTATGAAGGGGTCTGCCCCCTCCCTTTGCCCTTTTTCAACATGCAATTCCTGGGGGTGTTTCACCAAGCTGTTCGTAAGTTACGAACGACTTAACTAACGACTGGTTATTCCTTCTTGTGCTAAATCAGATTCTCATTGAACAAAGTGTGGTATCGCATTTAGCATAAGGAGGGATCACCGGTCATTATAAAGTCGTTCGTAACTTACGAACAGCTTGGTGAAACACTACCCAGCACTGAGAACTTTACATATGATATATTATGTCAAGCTACCATGTTGCGTATAGATGATCAATGATCCTATATCATATACCATGATGATAACTCCGATGCTCTTTGGCTGTTGCCATGAGCCCACAATTCAAGTCACGATCCATTTCCAACATGGCTTTGGTGATTATAGTACAGTCAATTTCGTTTATGACGACCATCATAAACGAGAGTGCACAGTTCTAACGGTCTTTATAGACGGGAAAAATGACACGCCAGCTGAGTGGTCTCTGCCTGTACACACACGTGGTCTTTGTAGACACGTTTGACTGTGCTCCGCATAAATGCTTGATTTATGTTTATCATAACTGACTTCTTTTGATCACACCGTTTTGATGCAGTGGATCCTTGCAGTAGCTCACCGTGTAACGGCAATGGCCTGTGCCAAACCTTCTCAAACTCTTACGTTTGCACGTGTTTCGTTGGCTGGGATGGATTGCAGTGTGAAATACGTAATTATGCACTTAAAGGGATAGTTCATCTTGAAATCATTTTGGTTTCAATGAAAGGAGACACATGGAAGAAAATAGAAAGTGAAAGTTTGACAAAAATCGGTCAAAGGAAAACAAAGTTATTTGATTTGAAACTTTTGATTTTGTGACGTCATGCTCTTCCATATGTTGAGTACTATTTTTTCCATAAATTGCATTTTTTATGTTCTTTGATGAAGGAATACATTCTTTTCATAGCGATATGTGTCTGAAAACACGTGTCTAATGAAATATCAAACGCACAGGTTAAATGGTAAATATCCTTTTGAGAATATGGTCATTTAAAAAAAATGTACAAAGCATATGTGAGAGCACCTCGCACGTGACGTCACAAATTTAAAAAAATTATATCAAATAACTTTCTTTCCTTTGGTCAATTTTCGTCAAACCTTCCAATAATTTGTTTCTTTTATGTGCTCCTTTTATTGAAACCAAAATAATTTCAGGGTGAACTATCCCTTTAACTCGATCTGCTTCGCAATCATAATATTTAACGTGACAGAAAATTGGCTCGCCCTTTCTAGGTTACGCTCACAGAACATTACTGTACCCAGACCGCTCCCACATTGCTTCGGTAATTTATCTCATCTTTTTCTCCAAGCTTTTGCCGCGCAATGCTTTCTTTGTTGGTTATGTATCCGACCAGTTCAATATGGTCAAGGGCAATATCCAATGGCAATATTTTATGAATTATAAATTATTATTGCTCTACTGAAGATTCAAAAGGTGGAACTGAGACAGGGCCAATCAATTTATTGTCACTTGAACTCCCCATGTGCTATTAATGAATTTTGAACAAACAATGCACATAGAGCAATGTAGATAGTCTGGCACACAAAAGGTTAAAAACAGAATGTAAATTTGCCAATACGTTTATATTTTCATATAAAAAGTCATGGAATAATTCAATGTTATATGGATTTACCCCATATTTACACAACTTCCTGTAGTGCAATAATGAAGCTGTTTTTTGTAATTAAGATTCCCTCTTTGAAACTTTCTAGGCATATACTGTACCTACAGAGCTATTCTTATCATTACTTTTGTTACCTCCTTAAAATTGTGGGTGACCTTTGATACAGGCACGTGATGAAAAATTGTATAACAGTAACTACAGAAACAGCCGTATTGCATTAATGATGATGTTAATGATTTTGATAACAATGAATGTTCACAATACGTCAGTGTCTAAGCAAGTAACAAATGAGCTCTTTCGAATGCATGCGGTAATTTAACACCTAAATAAAAAAAAAAGTAACCATAACAACCCATTCGCGTAATGACGTACTCGGTAGCAGTGGGTAGGAATGCAGCCGGCCAAATTATTATCAAATTGTTCTTTTGACGAAGCCGTCATATTTCTGGCTCAGTGACATTTATTTTCCGAGCGGTGACCTAGAAAATAGCTTACCACAATTTAAAAGCATACGTGTATAATGAAATTTATTCCATGCAATTCAGCAAGTATGTTTCGTCATATTTTTGCTTTTGTAAAACAACAATAGAGAGGAAATTAAAATAAATGTCTTTTTCATGCAGTCTCGTTTAATTTCCGTGAAGCTTGTAAAATAGACTCCTGCTTGTCAGAATTGGAAATCCTAGTCGAGAAATATTAAGACCCAAACCTATTTGATATAATAATGATAACTGCACTAATCACTTTTTAATTTTAAACGTCTGTTTGTTGTTCGCACCCTAATCTTCTTGAAAACGTGATGGATTTGATTGCGGTTTGCAGCTAACCCGTGTGAGAGCAACCCTTGCTCGGAGAACAGCACGTGTGTCAACAACGGCACTAACTTCTCCTGCGATTGCAATGCCGGTTGGGTCGGAAGCCTCTGTACTGCTGGTACGACTCTTATGTGTATCACGGTGTATATATATTGTTCGTTATCGTAACTTATGGTAATTGTTACTACAAAAATAACAGCCAATGGGCTCTAATCTAAATCATGATATTTTTTATGAACTATTGGGTTCTTTTCTTTTACTTATTAGTAATCAGTTTGCCAGTAAATAACATACAAATAAACAGTATCATGTGGTTGCCATGGCAATGGTGGTACTGTAGTTACAATCAATTGTAAGTTACGATTAATGAAAATACTTATACACCTTGGCCGTGTTCTGTGCTTTCAAGGGTGTCGCTAGATCAGGGTTTAATGATGATAATGAATATTCCTTAATCAGAGCAGAACCGGTGCAACCCGATTTTGACGTCTACTACAAGAGCTATGATAATTCTTCCCAGCTGATTTTTTTGGTCATGATATTGGCACATCTGTAGGATAGGATTTTTCTATCCGTGCGAACTTTTCTATGGGGAATGGCCACACAGAAGTTCTCTTTGGAAAAGTCAAGAAGACTTGGGTTCTTTACTTGAGTCATGAATTACTTATCATGTGACCTGAATCCTGAGTCCTGAGCGATCAAATTAATAAACGATATGGATCGGAACTCAGTGTGCCGGCCTTGGTCACAGAGAGAAATTGTCATGGCTGCAAATCAACTTCTCATACAATCAATGTGACAACTAAATCACATATTCCACATTTAGAAGAAAAAGCATCAATCTTTCTTATTTCATTGTATTGACCCATCCTGCCTAGCGACGCCCTATATACTGTCATAATTCTGTCTGTTGTGTATTTGTTCTGTTAGTGTTGTCTTTCTTTCATGGAGCATGGTAAGTATTGTGTCTTTGTAACATGGATCAGTGTTTGTGACTATGTGTCATATTGCATTTTTGTTCTGTCTCTTGATAAGTTCCCGTTGTCTAGCATTCAATCGTATATTACCACAGTTCTCAGAATGAAAATGTTCACTATGCTTACACATGGGTGAAGGGTGTCTAAAATGTAATATGTAAACATGCCACTAATAGTATCACAATTTGACATGCAATTTCACCGGGGACACCTTTTTCAGGGTTTACTGAAACCACACCTTGATTGTACAGCATTTTAACAAATTGTTTCTCTCCTTTTGATGAACATCTTTGTTTTGAAATTCAAAAGCTTTCTGCTATTTGAAAACCTATTGTCACGTTATTTTGTTACGCAGAGAAAGGTCTGTTGTAGTATTGGTGGAAGAAGGTTTCTATCATAAATCTTAACAGGAACATTTCATGATTCATGGTATCAAAATGATGGATAATTCATTGCTGTATCTGTAACATTCATCATATCATCAGGCGACCCTTGCAACAGCGACCCCTGCCAAAATGGCGGCACCTGCTCCGGCGATAACTCAGGCTTCGTCTGCGAATGCCCAGGGGACTATATTGGCGAGATGTGCGAGATTGGTAAACTATTCGAATACTTCGAATACTTTGAATCACGGCATGCATGGTCTAGTTATTCACATATCATTTTACTCCTGCACGTGGTTTTGTTATCTGGAGTTGTCTTCCAGAGCACGAAGTTAGAGTGTGGACACGCCTTGTTTGCAGTATTTTCGGTTCTTCCTTTACTCTTGGCATGCTTTCATCAGGCTTTAGGACATCTCCTTTCTCTCTCTCTCTCTCTCTCTCTCTCTTTCCCTCTCTATCTATCTATCTATCTATCTATCTCTTTTACTTCATCTTCTACACCCCCTCAAAAGATTGCAGTATCTGAAGTGGTAGGATATTCCAGTGGATGTGTGTATATCGAAGATAAGTTGTCACCTCTCCTTGATTTCACTTTCGCATTGTTGTTCACTTTCCTCGTTCTTGTGCTCCCTCTCTGTTACACGGCGTCAAATTCATTTCACACCTGTGACAGGGTAAAGCAACACGTTGTCTGATGCACAGTGCACATGCATGCTGTCCTGTCCGTTTGCCACAAGCCCACAACCACTTTACTCTGTGTGCGCCCGTCTGCTGTTTTGGCAAATGTTGGTTGCACTTTTCCTGCTGTGCTCGAGGCAACATAATAGGCTTCACCATTTTAGAAGAGACAGGTAGACTTAGATCTTGTGTTCCTCATGCAACGTGGTTTGCCCCTCTCTTGCAAAGAACGTCCTCATATCTATTTCGTCTCTCTGTGCGGCATGTCTTATCTTGATCGATTTTTTTCCCACCAGCGCATCGAGCATAGCGTACATATGGATATTACCGTATCAGTTTGATTGCACTAAACATAGTAAAGTAAGATTTCTTTTTCAACAGATATCTGACCTAGCTGGACTGTGTTCTCCCAATTAATGAAATACTAACATGCAGGACTTATCTGACTTCCCCTTGTTCTCTTTTATTCTGTGTAGTGCGCCGAACATACAATCACAGTTTTATAGCTAGACAATTGCATATCATTGCATGAGTTTATTAGTATTTATGATTTGCTTTGTGTCCCAACTCCATTCCCATTTTAGGAAAGGCAGACGTAACTCATTGGAAAACATCTCTGTGCGTGCATGACGCTTATAGTCATCGTTGTATGTTTTCTAATTAGTCGCCATTTATTACCTTTTCGCAGCAATTCATTATTGCTTTCATCGCATCCCACTAACGGCATGTTATATGTATGCTTGTTTTGATATGTAGATCATAGTTATGCCTTCCATTTCTTTTTATCATAATGATACATGTATTTAATGGAACAATAATGTTTTCATGCTTTAATTGAATTAGCCTTTATAATATTTATCAACCTTGTTTGATAACCATAAATTGCATGCTCTAACCACTTTATCGTCAAAATGTTGACGTGGTAACAACTAATTTATATTTTGTTTAAAACAGATTATCTATTACTTATCACGTTGTTTGGGATATGCGTCATGAAGATGATATACTGAGCCTCATCAAATGTATGATTTCGATTGATCAACAAAAGACTTAAAATGTGTTTCTCACGTGACGTGATTCAGCGGACCCGTGCCTCTCGACGCCTTGTTTGAATAATGCCAACGGCTGTACTGGATTTACCACTGGCTACGTGTGCGACTGCGCAGATGGGTATGGCGGCATCAGCTGCCAAGATGGTGAGTTATATTCAGCTCTTATAAGTAGTGTTATAGTCGAGTCCAGAGCGATATGAACTCCAAATAGAACTTGAAATTGAGTCTCAAGGTGGAATAAATCAGATGAAATGACAAGGTGTTGTTAATTCGTTGATTTTTTGGTCCTAAAATTTCAGTTGCCGAAGACTCGACTACAATATTGTTCTGACAATCCAAAGTTTTAGGGGTCCAAATTATTTTAGGTTGCTAACTACAGCCTAAGGTTAGGGTAAAGACGTCTTACCCCTAACCCTAGGGCCTGGGCTGAAGTTAGCAACTTAAAATGATGAAGACCCCCAAAGCCAGGTTTGCCTGGAGGTGGCCTACGTCAATCACTTCAAACAAATGACCATGCCAAAGGACCATGCCTACAAGGATGATATGACACTAGGATACAAGTCTTTTTTCTAGGACATTTCATTTTGCTTTGAACCTGCAAGATTTTTTTCCGGCAATTGAGCGGGCAATCGAGACAAAACAAAACGTAACCCGCAAGGTTATACATTTTTGGAAACTGAAGACAAATCAGTTTGATTGGTTAATTCAAACCAAAATGTCATTAAAACAATTTAGTCGATGTCATTTACCTGTTTTTTGCTGATTCTATTTCAATACATTGAGAATGAAAGTTTTATTTTTTATCAAAGTATTACTTAGTATTTTAGTTCGTGTTTAATTAATTACCCCAGTTTACAACTCTTCTTTTTTATACCGTACCTATACAGTGACAGACTACTGCCTGATCATTGCACCCTGCGATAATGGAGGAACATGCACCAACGATGCAGCTTCAAATTTTACTTGTGCTTGCACCGTTGATTGGGTTGGAGATACATGTACCGAGGGTAAGACATTTGTTTGACAGCACGGACTTTCATTTGTGAAAAAAATGTATTTTGATATGATGCTTTCATGAATAGCTGGTTCACTTCATTGCTTCATGCTAAGTTATTAACGCAGAATGCTTTCGTGCAGAATGATTATCCCCTCCCCCCCCCCCTTTTTTGGCATGCGTACAAAAGAGTTCTGCAATGGTGGTCTGACGGTTTTATATTGCTCTGTACAGCCCTCAACACCTTTTTAGATTTCTCAAGATTTCATCGGACGAACACAATACTGCATATTGATGAAGTATGAAACCATCACATGTGTTTGACTGCAAATGTGGCAGTTCTCTGCAAACGTTTTTGCTGTTTTAATGTTATATTTATCTTCATTTGTCTTTGACGGCAGGGTCAGGTCGGTGTAAGAACAAAATGAATTGTTTTGCAAAGGTGGCTGGAAATATTTTCATATTTCCCATTATTGTTTTCTAACAGATCCCTAAAAGAAGTTCAGGATATTGCTTTAATGTATTTTTTAATGCTACAGATTTTGCTTTCTATGAGTATCTGTGTGTAGCAAAGATATTGATAAACTATAACCAGTCTCTTCTATCAACCAGAGGTCGTGCAAGTGATGAACATGGCAGATTATCGTAGCTGAGCCTGTATTGGAAACTTAGTGGCAGCATTATAGATTAATTGACACGGCATCTTTTTCCCCCAGCAATCTACAAAGTTTTATGTCATTCAATATCTTACATATGTATTTTTTTTCAGTTTGGTTCTGGTTGATAATGCAGTCCTGAAATGTGGATGTATTGTGTTAGATTCTATCCATTTAATGGAAACAAAAATGAATTTGAAGTAATAAAATGCCCAGAGCAGCTGCAACTTTTCACCTCTTGACCAAAGCCTCCATTGGTGGCTTCTTTCTCTCTTTCCTGGAGCACTATATGTCGTCCTTTTATTTCTGGTACTTGGTGAATCACTTGCAAAGTGCACATTTTTGTTTGCAGTGGCTAATTACTTCTTTGGAGTGAATATTTTCCCATCGCATTGCCTTTTATAAAATAATTTTTGCATCCATAAGCTGATGTCTACCAGTGAGTTAAAACATTTCAATTGTGAAATTTTCTTGTTTTGTATTTGTCAATATTTATAGTAAATTTGAAAAGACCCAAATGAAATAAAAACCAAATAATTTTGTGAATGAGATAATAAAATATTTGTATTTCTCAAAACCTGAGTAAAAAATATCTGAAGGATATGTTATGAAGAAGAATCTCAAAATATAGAATGAAAAGGATAGTGTAACATCATAAATCATGCAATGTTATATCAATCATAAGTTGTACTATCTAGTATGCCACGATTCTATATCTAGTAGATGAGTTACCATCAATCTTGGAAGACAACCATCTTAAGAGATTAATTGCCATCAAGTCAATCATCTCAGGATCAAACTTATCCATGAGTTGTATACTTTAGCCATTTTTTCTGCGTATTAGTGAAAATTAGTATACACATTGAAATGTTATTGAAATCATATAACTTCATTGCAGAAAACACATGTGCTAGCCAGCCGTGCCTGAACCAAGGGACATGTGTTGTTGATGGAAGTAACTACACATGTTCATGTGACAGTGGCTACTCGGGTGACATTTGCCAATTTGGTAAGAAAGTAATCAGCAGCATTACAATACTTGTTTTACCCAAGCTTGTCACTAAGGTCTAAATTACCTTGAATTTTAGGCAAATATTTAATGATAGCAGCTTTGTTCCAACTACATTTCAAATAATTTTCTCAACACACCTTGTAATTTTATTTTAATTTGATTAGATTTTAAAAACCGTAGTCACTAGCCCTGGAAGCTGTCATGGGCAATTGTAGGCCTATTGTCCCATATCGTCAGATACTATGGATTCTAGGAGACTATTGTTTTGCTGTATTTCTATGTGTATAATGCATCCTGTTGAGTAGTATACATTAACAGAGTACCTGCTCAGTGCAAATAAGATCTATAAAAGTGTACTCTTTTTATCATTTCTAAAAAAATATTTTGACCTATCTGTTTTTCCAACTTGTCCGTTTCGAATTTGGCTCTCAGAATAGCGTCTTACAGGGTTTTGTTACCTCCTTACCATTCCAGTGCAAGAGTTATCAGAAAACACATGTGGTAATGTTTTTATCCCTTCATTCTATTGCACTATCCATTTTAAACATATCAACACTTCTATTTCAGAAAACCCATGCATACTGGATGATCCCTGCCAGAATGGAGCAACGTGCGTTCATGTTCCACTGAGTAACAACCACACTTGTAGCTGTGTTGGGGGATGGCGTGGAACACTCTGTGAAATAGGTAAGCCAAGTTCATACCAACTTCGTTAAAATCCAGACCTAGTCTTGTCTAGCTTACCATATTCTCTTTTAGGTATGCTATCAGGACCTTGCAATGACACAGATTATAAACACACTTACCAAAATAAGATGCCTGAGGTATTGAAGAGTTTTATCATGTGTACATTGAGTAAATTTTGTAAATCTGATGTTTTTAACGCTTGCAAAATATGAAATGGGTAATGTAGTGCCTGAGTTCAATATGTCTCATATTCTATTTTGCTTAAATGGCTCAGACTAAGCATTAACACTTTGCATTCAAGAAAATAATCCATTGTTCAAAATGTTAAAACGGAGCTACAATATGGTGATTGATGCAGCACATAGAATTACCTGATGAATTCGTATGGTATTAAGAATGTAAATCTGCATGAACTAATATTTCAGTAATCCATTAATTTAAATCTTCTTTTTGTACCTTTATCATAAAGGTTGGCATTCCCTGTCAGTTATACCAGTTCCTTATACTTATTTATCACTTTCATCTTGCTAAATCCATTTCCTTTGACATTCTTTTCCGACAGAGGACCTTTGTTTTTCTGACCCTTGTCAGAATGGAGGAACGTGCGACTATGTGGGCGACACAGACTTCCAGTGCCTCTGCCCTTCTGAGTGGTTTGGAGACTTCTGTCAATCAGGTATGTGTGACCCCTTATTGCCCCCCCCCCCCCCATCTTCTGCATTAATGCTGCTTCCACTCCTTAGCCATGCTTAGCTTTTATTATTCTATTAACTGCTTGTGTGCCAGATAAACTGCTGCTCAATGGGCTTTGTGTGTATTTCTTAAATGCATCTGTGGTGGATAAGGGCTAGCAATTATCAAAATTATGGTTTGCAAAATTAGTGTTTTTTATTTGTGTGCCACAACTTGCTTAAGTAAACTTTTATATCACTTTTCATTCAAACCAATTTTTGACAGGAAACGTCATCATAATTCACATATTTCCTTTGTTTTATTCTTATTGCAATTGTGAAAAAGCATTTTTGTATCTTTGAGCATGTGTGAGGTGTAAGAAATCACGTTCATGATATGGGTGGATAGCAAATGAATCATGCTGTGCAAAGAATGACAAAAATATTTTTAAGGTAGCATGCAAAAACAGAGTATCATAGGGACTATATAAGTCTGGATTATAGTTGATGGAGTAGTGTTATGTTTATTGAATGAGTGTCGCAATGTAATTGTGCATTTGCTGCTGGCTGAATATTCTTAACCTTTCAGATAATGCTTGCGAGCCAAATCCCTGTCGAAATGATGGTAACTGTACCAACAGGGGCCTGAATAAATTCACCTGTATATGTCCTGATGGATGGACGGGCACTCGGTGCCACATTGGTAAGTTTGGCAGTGTTGGCCCTCCATAGACTGGTACAGTTATGCCATGTTATTCCTGCATATGTGCCTTAAGTAATCTCTGCTCTACAGGGGTGATACGTTAGTGACACTATGAACAAAATTATGCATGGAAAAAAAAGCTTTTGCTGTCTCTTATTCCAAGCTTTGCAATGTGTTGCTGCTTAATCTTTGTTTTGCTGGTTTCATAAACTCGCTTATTTCAAGCCACACTTTTTTTGTATTCTTATGTATATGATTGAAATATCAGATCATTCGCTATGTACTTAAATATAATGTAACTTGAGTGATAGCGCATTGCTTTTTTATGCTTCCCAAAGCATGATATGCCACTTCGAAATGTAAATCATGTTAAACCTGGTCCTTTAAGACAAACTAGATTTATTGACTAGTATTTTTGGTCCATAAAACTGCCCTCGATAGTATGCAAACATACTTTTGCTAGGATTTTCCAAAAACACTTTTCCAGAAAGTTCCCTTATTTTAGCACTTACTGTAATGATATGATTACATAAAAACGTGCTGTACAAGAGGTACTTTGCTGTGAAGAAGATGTTCCCTATTTTAGTTAACGATTTATGAATAATCAGAAAGAAGCAATTGAAAGATGGTCTGCTAATGAACCACCTACAAGGAATTGCAATTACTGCACCGCTCGAAGTTCCTCACATCATTTTTTTCCTCTTTGAATCATCTATGATGAAAAAGAATAACTTACTTGATATTCCTCCTTTGCAGAGGATGCCTGCTTGAGTGACCCGTGTCAGAATGGAGCAGTGTGTACCAACACGAGACCTGGCTATGAGTGCACATGCACGGATGGATGGCTGGGCATCAATTGTAATATTGGTGAGCAAATACTCGTTTCTTTGTTCGCAGTAGGCAATTGCATGTCCCCGTAGCAACACACAAAGACACGAATACATATAAACTAAGGCAAATGCATACCCCTTATGTTTGCTGTACAATGTAATATTGGTCCATTCACACATGTGTTGAAGGAACATCATAAATAATTGTAATATAAGTGAGCAAATCCTTGCTTCTATAATCGCAGTCTAGACAATTACACCTCGATATTGCAACACACAGAGACGCACTCATATGAACACATACAGATACAGCCATCTTTATCTCTACTCTTCATAGTAATACATGTACTGGTCTGTTCGTACCTGTGCCATAGGAACATCAGAACAATAAACTTCGAGATTGAAGTGTGCATTCTAAGTACAGTGTACTGCGTAATTTAAGTGACTATCAATGCATTCAAACTGTCACCATCAACTAGTGTGCATGCAACAATTATGCAAATGCTGATTTCTTTTTTGTTTTTCCTCATCAAACTTTGGCAGAATTTGCATTTCCTCCTACATTATAGCTACCGTAACATGTGTTATATATTGTTTAGTCATTCTTTTTTGTTTTCCCCATGGGCGATATCGCAAATTGTTTGATTGCTCATTTAAGTTTCCTCATAAATGGCTCTGTAACAAACAGTCCCATGTCAATCACAGCACAGTTGAACACCTGGGTGACTTAGAGGGTTCAATGTGATCGAATAATCTCTTGATACCATTTCCCTTCTATTCTCACAGAGGATGCGTGTAGCAGCTCACCCTGCGTGAATCAGGGGACCTGCCATACATACCTGGACAACGAGCTTAATGGAACATCCACTTATAATTGCACATGTCATCCTGAGTTCACGGGGAAGAATTGCCAGAGAGGTATGGAACTAATATTCTTTTTAATTTTTCCTGATTCTTTAATCTTTTGTTTTCCACCTCATTTCCTTCATCTTTTATCTATATATCTTTTTCCTCCATCTAAATTATTTCTTTGTTCTTCATGCATGCCTTGAAATTTCGTTGTTCCTTTTCTTGTTCATCTCTTCTCTTTATTTTTTCTTTGTAATTTATCCTTCTGTCTGATTCATGTCCTTGTCCTTCATGAATGCTTTGTAATGTCTCTATGCTCTTCCTATGCATCTTACCCTGATTTCATTCTCATGAATACACTTTTAATTTTTCTCTTTCTCCACATTTTATTCCCCTTCATCCATATCCTTATTCTAGAGCTCAATTCCGATAATGGTGAAACAGTCTTACAGTGTTCCTTTGGTTAGTCATGTGCCCAATGGTAGCAAAGAATATTGACAGTTTGACTCTTGCTCATGGCAACTGCAATTTCACAAATCGTTTTTATGACTTTTGACCAAATACGTATTCTCGTATTTACATTCAAATGAAAACTTTAATTTTGAAATTCTAACTAAGGTTTTATTAAGCAATGTGCACATTACCTAGTCCTAACCAAGATTATACATAATCCAAATTCGACAAAAAATATTTTGAATATTACTCTGTTTTTTTTATTCTTTTTCTAAATGACTATGCTTTATAAACATTGTTTATTTTCTAGGTGATGACTGCTTCTTGGTTCCTTGCAAGAATGGTGCTACCTGTCAACTACTCAACAACACTGGCCATGAGTGTTTCTGTGCGCCAGGGTTTATCAGTTATAACTGTGATATAGGTAAGTAAAAGAGGTGGAAAGTATCATTATATAGTGTGAAATTTTGTTGTGTGGCATATGTTTTTTTATGAATAAAGGTGTAAATTCATACAATTATGTGAAAGCATTAAAACACATACATACACCATAAATGAAAGGTTTGCTGCAAAGATGTATTTTGCTATTATTGAATCATTTGAAAGTTGAAAAACAAAGAGATTAATTTTCGTGTCATTGCAATGTCTATTTAGTGATGATGCTTTGGTAGTCAATTTCAACTCGATATAACTACACGTATAAAAAATGAAATAAAATAAAAACATGTACACCCGCCTCCATCTTTGTACACCCCACATAAAGTTTGATAGTACAAATATTAGTTACCCCAAATTAACAAAACACTGAACACTACATGGAAGAGAGGTGTGGTTTTATAAACTTGATTTTAAGTGATATTTTACGGCGATAGGATACAATACACCTCTCATAACTTTAAGGGTCTTACTTTAATGAATTGTCTTTGTATCAATATACCATTTTGGCATCAGTAATGCAAACCTATTTTGTCAAATAGTATTTTGCATGGCACTGAATGGGTTATATAAAGATATGTACATGTACCATTCATGTTTATGCACTAAATTGTCATTGTTTGTCTTGGTGTGATTTTCAGAGGACTACTGTTTCAGTGATCCTTGTCAGAATGGAGGGGTGTGCGAACTGGAACCAAACGTTGGTTACACATGTAACTGCACCACTGGTTTCATTGGGACACATTGTGAAATAGGTAAGTATTTAATTCACCGTAATCTGTACAAAGTCTACAAAATCAACATTCATGATTGCTCTTGTTTGTACATAGAAGTGTCCATTTATGAATGCGATGTCTGTTAGGTATGTTAATAGTTCATAGTTTTCATTCAGTATACTCTATGAATTAAACTGCAATTTCAAAACAATCAATTTGGAAGTGCACAATTTTCAAACGATGTTTTATTTATATATGCATGAATTCTTCATTTTCTCTTCATAACAGTCAAACTGTAACATCTCTTCACCTTAACAATTATGAAATGATAGAATTAACTCCATTGTGCATCATTTTGATGAGAGCCACAAACTGAATTCAAATAAATTTGCTTCATGTTTCAAGTGTTTTCTTTCTATGTAAAAACATAGTAAAAAAAAAGTAGTGTATTTTGTACAAACAAGATAACCTAGAAAGGAAAATATAAAAACTATGAGAATAAGTAATTTATAATGTAAATTACCTTAAGGGCTTTAAACATTTGTTCATATCCCATAATTTTCACACAGACAATTACTGCTTCAGTGATCCGTGCCAGAACGGTGCTACATGCAACCTACTCTCCAATGGATACACATGCAGCTGCATAGATGGCTTTCTAAATACTCACTGCGAAATAGGTTAGTACTTGAGGTTCATGCTTCAAAATGACTACTGTATACGCCCTATATTTTGCAAGTCTAATTTTTCGTGATTCGGGACTTCAGGATTATGCCAGGTTGAACTTATGCGACAACATACTGCCCATGCTAACCCCCATCATGCGAAGCAGCATGCATCTCTATAGGAGGTATTGTGTTTAGAGTGGTTCAGAAAGAGCTGAACATAATGGCCACATTTATTGTGATCATTCTGCATACTTCTTAGTGGAGAAATTCTTTCACAAACTACTTATAGTGTGTATGTCATGTGAAGTACCAAACAATTATATTGTAATGAATTGTACAGAAGTTGCATTCCATTCTATTTCTAAAGAAATGGCGGTCAAATTGTCGCATGCATTCCATATTAGTACATGGATAAATGTCAACAGTAATAATGAATTTAGCCTGTTTTATACGGTGCATTTCATGTCTATATGCCATATATTATCACATCTACCTCACTCTGTTGCAGTTGATGCATGTTTTGCCGGTCCCTGCTTCAATGGAGCAACGTGCAACACACTCTCTAACACAGTAATCAATGGAACGACTGACTTCACCTGTACCTGCGCAGATGGCTTCACTGAATATGATTGTGGAAGAGGTATGATGAATCATCATGTGTTGCAATCATTACAAAATGGCTTGAAAAGTATTTATGGAGACATAAGAGGTATACAGCTTTAACAACAGGTACTAAACATGTTGCTATACAATACCGTCTTCGTACAATTTGGTACACCATGGATTATCAAATGAAGTCACTGTGTTGGAATATTTAAACATTCATTTGTGAAATGTTCATGCATGGGTAAATAATGTACATGTGTCACAGTATATACAAAAACATGTGGCCATTACAGTATGCTATGCTGTCTATTACTTAAGCTCTGTGACATCAACTGGTACTTTGCTCTATATCATTCAATGAATTAAGTCTGGATACTCACTTGAGAAGAACATGTTATCGTTTTCAGCTTTAGTCAATACGTTCGGCCCAAACATTTTAAGGATTTGTGATTTAATCACTAATTACTCCAAATGAGGATCATTTGAGGCCAATAACTTTCTGCAAGTGTCTAAAATGTACAATACGTGAATTTAAGACTATTGGCAAGAAGATTGCTCACTATCACCTTTTTGTCTTCCAAGTACAGTATATTCCCTATAAGTAGTTACAGTAGGTGTGGGTGAAATTCAAATATTTTAGCAAGTTGGCCTGAAAAGGGTATTTCTCTGAGCATAACAAAACATCGTCAGTAGTATGTGACATATCTTGAGTGGTTGCAACATCCAATATCATTGGACCACTAGTGAGAGTCAATAGAGGGTATCGTTATTAGTGGCCTAAAGCTTCTATTCTGATCAAATTGGTCTGCATTTCTTTTGCTGCTGCAAGCAGTCTGGATACAAAGACTAAGCTTACATTCTTCATCTTTCTTATTTTAACACAAGATTAGTCTGAGTGCCCAGACTTATTTGTGATTGTGTGCAGTGTAGGAGAAATAAGTAGCTCACAACTTCAAACCTAGACTATGTTTTTCAGTAACATCAAAGTCCCATATTTTTTATTATTGATTATTGATTGGCTAAATGATTGAAAAATTGATTGGTTTGGATAATGAAGTATGTGTTTCTCACCTCTATCTTTATCTTTAGTTGATGAGTGCTTCACGATGCCTTGCCAAAATGGAGGTGCATGCTCTCTGCTGCAAGGAATGGGTTATGAGTGCAATTGCACTGATCCCTACATTGGCACCGATTGTGAGATAGGTATGCGCCCACCTTTTCCTACTTGTCTTTTTTTTTTAATTAAAGAAAAGTACAGCCAAACTGCAAATTGTCATCGATGATAGCTTTATGCCCTTGTTGAACAGATAGGACTTCAAGAAGGTTTGACTGTTCAACTCAACTTGTGTGTAACTTGTATTTTCTTGATGGTTTAATGTACTTTAATGTAGATTATAAACTTAAGAGCACCTACTTTATGAAATCTTGTGAAGTAGATGTACTAGTATGTTTCTCCACATAGTTAAGTAGTTTTGTATCTATTAGATATGCACAAATATTATCTGCATCGATATCTCTGCAATCCCAAAAGAAAACTGAAGTATTAGTGAAAATGATTGAAAATCATTGTCATATAAAGGATATATACTAATATTACCGTTGGTCTTAATATTTTCAGTAATTGTGCATATATCATTTTTTTTCTTGAAATCATTGTAAAGACTTCATTATGGATAATATGAAATCGTATAATATTGGATGTATACATTTCTTGATCTATTTGATTCTTGAAGCTAGTCATTGTTACATACTATAGACGGCAGCTGGAACAATACAAAATGTAGAGTAATGATTAGGAGAAACATATTAACTCTGACATCAGTTTGTTTATTGATACCTATACTGTAGCTTATATGTCAGTATGAATAAATGTAATAAAGAAATACAGGATTATGAACCATTATTTAAGGAAATCAATTTGTTTAAAAACTTCATTTTGGTTGTTAAGACCATGAATAACATTTGATGTATGTTTAATTTCATAATCAATTCCGTACAACAGAGGACTTCTGCTTCAGCAACCCCTGTCAGAATGGTGCCAGCTGCAACCTCCTTCCCAATGCTGCAGGGTATACATGCACCTGCACTGCAGAGTATACAGGGACGTTCTGTGAGCTTTGTAAGTATACGCATAACTTAAATTGAGTACAAATGTCGCAAAAATACATTTGGAAATAAGCAATGAAGGAGAGAGCGAAAGAGACATGGTGGAGGGATAGAAAGAGAAAAATGGTGAAAGCAAGAGAAAGAATGGAGGGGTAGGGAGAGAGAGAGAAAATGAGTAGAGAGAAGGGGGATAGAGAGAGAAAAGGGGTGAGAGAAAAGGATAAGGGAGGAGGAAAGAGGAAAGGAAAAGAAAAGATGTAGAGAAAGAAAGAAGGAGGAGAGTGAAAGAGAGACAAACAAAGCAGCTTGATGAGCTGATGCAATGATCCAGGAAATTCCAGTGTAGAACCTATGCAATATTTATGATAAAAGGATTGAATAGTCCAATGTATGAATGAAGCAAGCCAGGTTCCAGAAAGCTGAAATACATTGCAATGGTAGATACTAGTCAGTGCGTATAACAAAGACGCAAAGAAGAAATCAATGTAGGTTATTTTCAAAATATGTTATATATTTGCTATTTAAAAAACAATTGACATTACAATATGTAATATTTTTGTGCGGAGATATGAAGTATGACTTTTAAATAAAATCATTGGACTTCAGCATTTAATGTGTCATAAAAGTATAGCAGTAATTAAAAAAGAAACATATGGTTTAACTGACATAAATATTTTTCTGTGGGAGCTTACATTTTTTTACATGCAATGTAATAAACTTGGGAGATATCTTATGAATATCATTTCACATGTACCCTTTCAACAATGAATGATACGGCAGTGTTGCTCAATTGGAAAACACTCTTGAATTTCAGATGGGATTTTAATGTTGGTAATGGAACATGTGATTCTGTTTGTCGTCCAGGTATTGTTGGATTCCAATGTAATGAAACAGGTACAGTATGTAATAAAATAAATCCATATAGATTATTCAATCATGAGACATTGGTGTAGGGATATCATCAAATTCATTATTGTAACCTCAAAGGTAAAGGTTGTTAGTGGTGAGTACAATGGGAGAAGAAATCAACATAATACCATTCTGCCTTGACTATGGGTTCACTTCATATGTGATTTCAAGATACCAGAAAGAAAAGATGGATGGCAGAATGGTTCTTTCATGATTACAACCCATTACTTTCAATCATATTATTGTAAATATATTACACTATCAGGGATCCTAAAGGAGGTATATTCATCATAATTGTTCACCATTGAAAACTCTTTTGCAAATTATTGAATTCTTAATTCTGGATAACATGAAATACATTGAGTATGTAATTACTCCATACAAGACAGGGTGCATCTTTGATTGTGGAACTATATTTAATCAACAAATCAAGGAAGAGTGGGATAAATTTGCTAAATTTCATTATCATCCGTATATATAAATAAGCCCATATCAAACATGATGCCCTTTGGAAATATTTGATAAGCTTGGAGCACTACCCTTATTCCATGATAACATATTTTTTACATTTCGTTCATGTGGAAACGCGGGGTATCCATAATACATTTTCTAATATATATCATGGGTCTGCAATTTGCATAAGAACAGTTGGGGTTTATATTTTGCAATGAGTTTTATACATCATATCTACATCCATTTTTTATGCATACATATGAAATCCCCTATCATATATATACATTTACCTATATCCCATTTATATCATCAGAATTTGCGTAAACTGTAAATACATGCAATAAAGGAAACCTGTACAATTTTATTCAAAAATAAATAAGCTGCCTAATATATCAATAAAACGTCTGATGCGGTTTAGCATGAACACCATCGCATTGACATTGCCATTCAAATGAAAACACATATATTTATCGAATAAGAGATCACCAGTAGTAAAATTTATCAACAATATCTACTTACCATTTGGCAGATTGTGTCATAATTACATTTTCTTTCCTACATAGTTGATTACTGTTTGAGTGACCCCTGTCAGAATGGAGGCACGTGTGACCTGGATTTGAATGGTAACGGCTACACGTGTCACTGTATCCCAGGCTTCATTGGGGACTACTGTCAGATTGGTAAGTTTCCATGAAAGTGATATATACCACAGCGATTTTTTCTATGCAGTCAATTCATTGCATTGATATTGTTATGAGGCCTGCAAAATATTTGTCAGAGATATCTGTAGACTTTCCTGATCGTATTTGTTTTACTCTTCTGGTTATGATGTCTTACAGGGTTATCTTTTCCAATCCTCCCTATCCACTGTTTCTGTTCTCCTTGTTCAGTTTAATAGTGTTTTTCTGTCATTTCTAAAATAAAAAAAAAATGGAATCACTATTATAATAGATTTTATTATCATTTCATCAGTTTCATTACTGTTATACTGTTACTGAAATGTTCATCTTGAAGAAAATTGTAAATTCCTCATTTCATCAACAATTACTGTGATGATTCTCTCTACGTGAAATGGAAAAAAAATAAAGCAAGAAAAATAGATGTATGTAAAAAAAAAACACAGAGTAAATATACACTTTTTGTGTTTCTTTGGTGCTTGTTACAGAGGACTTTTGCTTCAGCGACCCATGCCAGAACAGTGCTACATGTGACCTGCATCCAACAGGCTACAATTGTACCTGTCCTCCAGACTTTTTTGGTATCCACTGTGAGAAGTGTAAGTTTCAGCCCATCTTATCCCTAGAAAAGAACACTTTCTAAGCTTTGCTCGTGCGGAAGTGGATGGTCACTCAAAGCAAGCATTTTCCTCTTCTGCATGGCAAGAAGTTGATACATGCATGTAGATATTTTTAAATGTTTCAAAAAATTGAGGCTTCTTATTTACATTGAGCAGGATTTAAATTTATGCAGGATTGAAATTCTGCCTTAAATCAGTACTTGCTGTTTTTCATCATCCAGGAGGAAAATGTTAATACAATGAATTATTTCAAAATGTTTAAGATATTATAATACCAGGCAGCAAGATATCCTCTTTATGGGTTGAAATGGAGATGGTCCACAATTTTAATGCTCAATGATAGTTGATTTATATAACAATCATAATTAGTATAACATGCATAGCTATCATAGTGTATAACGTATATGGTATTGTGAATTTAGAACTTTGTATTATATTTTGGATTTGTATTTTTTGGTCGTACAAAAGTGATGGGTGATTTTATTTAATTACTTATATACAACAAATGAGAATTATTATTCTGTGTGTATTGAATCTACCTAGTTGACTACTGCTACAGCGAGCCATGCCAGAATAATGCTACGTGCAATCTGCAGGATATCATCAACTATGAATGCATCTGCACTGACGAGTTCATCGGCCGGCATTGTGATATTGGTGAGTGTGTGAAGGACCCCTTGCATGACCATCATTCAATTTTTTTGGCTACTGGAAAATATGTCAAACTCAGCTGCTTAACTATTTAGCCATTATGGAGATTAGTTATAAGAATTTAAGAATTTGACTGTACTGATAAAACAGCATTAGTTGTGTGGACTGAAGGTATCCAAAAACATATTTGCAGGAGTAGATTTGTTCTCTTATGTGAGTGGCTGGGATTAAATTAGAAGAAGCAAGTTTTATTCGTGACTATCATTACTTTAAATATCTCTATCATGTACTGCAAGGGTTTTTTTTCAATGTAAATCACCATAAATGTTCCATTAGTTAATATAATAAGTTAATACAAGTGTTATCATACTAAATATCTGATGTATTGTACTTTCAGTGCTTAATGTACCATGTGTGTATTTGTTCATCAACAACGTACATATGTCAAATGGGATATGAGTTTGCCTCACACACAAATAGTTGATGTATTGCTTTGTATATTTGCATATTGCAGACAACTACTGCTTCAGTGACCCCTGCCAGAATGGAGGCACGTGCTTGCTAGAGACTGATGGCTTCCAGTGCACCTGCCCACCGGCATTCCTGGGGGAATTTTGTGAAACAGGTAAGTTTCTAGAAATATGGAAGTATTTAAGATAAAGAGGATCAATGCATTCATTACCGGTAACATGTATGATTCATGTATGTATGCACAAATATTTAGAGGACGGACCACGCTTCTCTTACTATTTTGTGTATGCCTAAATTGTATTTTCCGAATCAAAATTACCCCAGAAAGTTTCCGTTCGGTTTCTGTTTCTTCTACAGAGGATTTCTGTGACAGCAGGCCTTGCGAGAACAATGCCACATGTGAACTGAGACCGGATGGCTATGAGTGTGAATGCACCATTGGCTTTACAGGAAGTCAGTGTGGGAATGGTAAGCTTTAAAACATAATGTTTTAAGCTTGGATTATACAGAGGCAACGAGGGCTGTAAGACCCCCCCTTGTGCTTTGTTGGTCAACCCTTGCAGAATGATCATTCATCCTACACTGAGCCAGCAGTATGTATGACAGTACAAATATATTTGAGGGCAGGTTTTTCTTCACTCAAATGCTGATCCACACGACTCCTGCATAATCTGTTGTATGGACCATAGATGAAAGGCTGTGAATAAACATTAATAAAATAAATTGTTTATAGGGTGCAACTAAGCCACAGCCCCTTGATTTTTGCAATTCCATGGCAGATCCTAACCTGACCAGGAGTCATGAAGCTAGAAATTTTCATTGTGAGCAACTACATGTAGTTAAATGCGAATTATGCATTACTGACAAATATCTTTTTTAAAAACATCTTTTATTTTCCAGTTACAGAGAAGGTTTTCTTGATTTCATTCAGTGTTATTTAAAAGATGCATTTCAACGTTAACACCTTTGCCAAATATAATGCTAGTATATATGACTTCTTTGTACTAAGGACTTCAAACTATGACAGTATCACATGTACATTGCATTGTTTATATACCGTGCATGCATGTCTAACATGTATGCACATGAACCCGATAAAGCGTCAGTTTGTCTTGTACACAAATGGTTATAGAAATATGAGAATGAATTATCTACAAACATCTCAAAAATTGCCTATACTTTGCCAAATGTTTTATTACCGGTAATTCACATCAATCTGGATTATTCTTTCCATTTTGCTCTGCAGTGGACTATTGCCTGAGTGATCCATGTCAGAATAATGCTACCTGCCAACTCCTGAACTCTGGCTATCTCTGTGGATGTCAGGCAGGCTATATTGGAACCCACTGTGAATTTGGTAAGCCTAAACGTATCACATTTCTTGTGAGTTTAATTGGTCTGATCGTAAACCTTGATACCTAAATTTGTTAGATCCCAATGTAAGTTTATATTGGAACATGCCTACATCTTAACTGTAAGGCTACAGTGGAACCCCCTGTGAATATGGTAGGCATATAATTGCAGCATATAATATGTCTCATGAACTTCATACATAGTAACATGAACTTTAATTCATGAAGATGAATTTGATATTGAGATATGTGTATGATTTAAAGTAACACTCTATGAGCTTTATGACCCTATGAGCGCTAAATATTCTTATCTGATCCTTTCAGCTTGTGCTGCTGATCAGTATTTGTTAAACTTTTGCAGATCTCATACTGAAAGTTCCATGACTTGTCATCATTTGAGAGAGAGTGGCTATATAACTTTCCCTGGAATCGACAAAGCGTAATATTCAGTTTTGAGGAAATAATCTCCGATAATTGATCAAGCTTTCTTTTTTTCGTACCACGAAAATAGTCAAATTTCAGTTAAAACTACTTAGATTTTCATTTATTCTACGGGAGTTAAAGTACCTCTGACCTTAAACTTTCACAGTTGGTATCTCACAGATACATGCTAAATATGTTAAAACTTTCATGAAGTTTGCAGATGTTTGTAAAAGGGAAGGGCCATCTTTGAATAAACAAACACATATTTTGAATTTCCGAGATCTTAGTGTAAGTTCTTTCTCTTTGATATCGTTTGATTTTAACATCCAATTTAAAATTCACTATGCATTAAGGAGGTCTGAGTGTTCATACAGTTGTTAGACTGTCAGGTTTAATGACAGACATATATTGTTTTCTTTGTTATGGAAGGTGCAAAAAACTTCACTGCATGAGGAATTTGAAAGCTCTTATAAAGGACCTTACTCTCATAGAAATAATGATATTTTGCCATATTTTGTTATTGGCACCAAGCAAATTGTGCATCAGGCAATATATTGATTGCTACCATTGTCTGATATCTTTTCTTCTTACTACAGTCAACTATTGCTTGAACAACCCTTGCTTGAATGGTGCTACTTGTCAACTTGGTAATGGGACATATGATTGCATCTGTCGGCCTGGTTTTGTAGGATCACGGTGTGAAACAGGTATGTGTGAAATGTGTACTTGCCCATTCTAAATCCTAAGGCATTGGTGACGGCAGACTTTTAGTAGTAATTCTCACAGATGTGAAAGGACAAAACTTGAGCACTAATTTGCAAACTGTAAATCCTCATTTTAGAATAACACATCACTTATATTATCACAGGATATTTGCATCTGATATTCTAAAGAATTGAAAATCAAAATTACTGATAACACAATGAGTTTCAAATCTATTTCAGAATTTCATCATGTAATCAATCTATCACACCACTCATGTATATTGCATTTGGAAACAAGGGATTCATGTTTTGTTATTTTTTTGCATAAGCTATTATGTAAAACTTCATTTGGTGCATGCTTATTAACAACCCTTATGCATATTTTTGCTAGTTCTTCTTTCATATATTTATGTATGTATCCACATACAATACAATGTATTTATAAACCCAACCCCCCCACCCACCTCCCGGTTGCCCGACTTTCTTATATTGCCCTGCTTCCTCCTTTTCCTCTTCTTCCTTTTCCTTTCCATGGACTCCTTTTCTCTCTCCATCCGCCTGTCTACTTCCCCTATTCCGTCATGCCCTTCCCTTTACTCCCCTTCCTTGCCTCCTTCCCTTCTTCCTTTCTCTCCTCCTTCCTCCCGTTCCCTCTATCCCCTCCCTCTTCCCCATCTGTGATTTCCTCTCCCATCTTGCTCTCCTCCTTTCCCCTCCACTTCTTTCCTCCCTGTTCTTTCCTCCCACCCCCCCCCCCTATCCTCCCTTTTCCTCCCCTATGCCCTCCCCTCCCCATTCCCAAACAGTATCATACCTAAATATGTGGCGGTCATTCATCATATCATTGTCCTCAATCCATCCATCCATCCATCATGTATCCACAGAAAACTTCTGTTACTCCCAACCGTGTATGAATGGTGGCAGCTGTACATTGAGCTTAACGGGATACAACTGTACCTGTGGTTGGCCCTGGGCTGGGATCAATTGTGAAATGGGTAAGTTTTTGAGATGGTTTCGGGGTCAACACCCTTCATCAGCACTACGCACTGGGAACCTGGGGCCATATTCATAAAACCTTAATAGCCTAGTTAGTTACTAAAAAAACATACAATTGAATGCGCTTTAGTAACTAACTTGGCTTAGTAATATTTCATGAATATGGCCCCAGAAGGACAAGTTGTTATGACAAAATCATCTTCATATCTTGTACATACCATTCCATTAGTACTTAACTTATTGAATTTCTTCATTTTCATTAGTAATACAATTTATTGTCTTATAATTGTATGTTCTATATGCATTGGTTGAAAATTATAATAAATTTTATAAATTAAATTTTATTTTTGCAGGAACTGATAGGGTTAGAAAGCTTAGTGACTGAAAATATACTGCACGCTATTCAAGAAGTTTTATATGTGAACATTAAAAAAAGAAGCTTTCTACGTAATGATTGCTAATGTGGGATTAAAGTTAATACTAATACGAAAGAATCCACCAACACAGGTTGGGTAAAATATGGCCTCTGCATACGTATAACATCAACAAACCCCTGCATTGACAATTTAAGGAATAGCTAAATGTCACGCAGTAACAATTTCCTCACTCTTTTACACAGGTTTGCTCAGACTTCTATTTATCCAGTAATAATAAAATTGACTTTAAGTTAAAAATCATAATGTTAAATGGACCTGCAGTGGAAATGAATGGAAAGTGGTAGTAGTGATAAGACTACTGGAAACTGTAATTAATGCCATATTCTGCCAAGACCATGGGTCCCATTCTTGTTTGATTTCAGGATACCAGGAAGGAATCATATCAAAAAGTAATAAAAATATTCAGATTAAACAGAATCCTGACCCTGTGATGACAGCAGGGTGGTTCTGCTATGATCAGGACTTGGGATCCTTTCCTTTAATCCGTTGATGCATTTCTGCATATGTACATGCAATACCCTCAAAACCAAATAGAATTATATTAGAGATGGTGTGGAAGGACATAATTATTGTATGCATCCGACCCACAGCCATACCCTGTGACAGCGACCCCTGTCAGAATCAAGGCACCTGTATAGCGAATGGAGCAGAGTACGTGTGTGACTGCAGAGCGGGCTTCACTGGGGATGACTGCTCCATAGGTAAGTGTAACCATAGTAACTACTCGATTTCATCATCACCCATGTAAAGAACACTACTGAATATTGTTTGAATGATGCATTTTTGTCTATTATACAAATGTGCTGTAGAAACATGTTTTGTTTACATATTCATTCATATGAAATGGTATAAAAGACATGATTTTTTCTAGGAGTCATTAAGAGAGCCATTCCTAATTTTGTTTTAAGCATTACATCCATGTCTAAAAGCAGGTGTTTTTTTTTATTCACATAATAAAAAAAAAATGCCATATATTGTGTGTCAGACCTGTCACAAAGAGCATGATTATGTCTATTGAGAAAAAAAAGTGTGAAGTATGCAGACATATATGAACACCATCAATCTCATAATATCCATTGAATGTTATCTAAACATAAGATTTCTGTGTTCTCACTCAGGCTTCTACAATCCGTGCTTGAGTGACCCGTGCCTGTATGGAGGAACGTGCATGCTGATTAACCAGAACACAGCCTTCCAGTGTCTCTGCCCTTCAGGCTGGACAGGCTACCTCTGTGAAACACCTTGTAAGTATCCGGAGAGAGAGCGGGAAGAAAGAATGAGAGGGAAGACGGGGGAAGACAGGATGGGAGGATGCATATTTGAACCATAGATGTGTAGTACACACAAATAAAACATCAGGAATTTCATTATTGTACTACTGACACTTTTTTTCAGCCTGCTTTTCCTAGAATACAGCGTAAACATTGTTCAGTGATAAAAAGTGCTAAATATAGACATTTAAAACAATCAACAAAGAAGAGCAGAGTTGCGTCTTATGATAGCAGTATAAAAAAACATATCCATTGTAATCATTATTTTTCCTTCTACAGATGTCTTTGACGCATGCGACAGCTACCCATGCAACAATGGAGGAGTCTGCTCAAACCACGTTTCTTATTTTGAGTGTGAATGCTCCAGTGCTTATTACGGTGTCCAGTGTGAACACTGTAAGTAAACATACTTTATATGTAGGCCTACATTCTAAAACATATCTTATGGATTGTGTCCACCAAGAAAGTGAATTTCTTGTTTAAAGTCTGAAGGAGACATTCTCATTTGTCAGAGATGCCATATGACATTTATGAAATATAGTAAATATGAAATTTACTGTAAACTAAAATATTTGATTATTCATTTGATAAAGGAAAATATTTCAGATTATGAGCATTATTAAAATAAAAGCATGTTTTTTGAATTATTGTTACTTTTCATGCTGGTGTGCGTACTTAAAATGAAAAGTCCAATGCTTTCCTGGTTTGGAGAAAATAAGAACCATGCTCTTAGGACTTCAACAGCATACCACATTTATTAACAATCACGATCATATAAACCGCCTCTTTGCTTTCTATTACTCTTGTCATTTCAATTGTTATATAAGTCACAACTCCTTCACCCTTTTCAAATGGAACTGATGATTCTTGGATACTATGAAATCAACATTTAATCCTATGATAATGTAAATGTGTTTCCGTGACAGTGAGTCCTTGTTGGAGCAGCCCATGTAGGAACGGTGCAGCATGTGTCACAGCCTTTGATTTCGCTGGTTTCCCTATTTACCAGTGCAACTGTCCCGCAGGCTATGTAGGCACCACCTGTAATACTGGTAAGCCATTTGTTCCTTCCTCCTTCAAGCATATTATTTTACTTGGAGCTTTATTGTACAGTACTGCTTACCCTCACTGCCATGATAACAACTACAGTTGCATGTGTTTCCCTAGTAATTACAACAGCTGAAAATGTACAAAGAACCTGGGCCCTGTGTCACACAGAGCTGCAATTTATGCACAATTGGGATCAATGGTAAATCCATATTACAAAGAAGTTGCAATACAATTTGTTAATCAATTTCCATTGAACATAGCTTGTATGGATTTATCACAGTTATAATTATCAGAATTTATCATAATTGCAAACATGTACACAGGCTAGGACTTGTAATTGATAGAAGCGATGGTTTGTAATGAAGTGAGTCGCTAATGCATTGCAAGTCAATCTTGGTGATAGCGTGCCCTGGCCTGTTACTAAATATCGCATTGTTCTCCATCCTAACCCTCCAGTTGATCCTTGTGCCAGTGACCCATGCCAGTCTGGTGGTACCTGTATCCTCAACGTAAACAACAACCAATACTCCTACATCTGCTCATGTCCAACCTACTATGAAGGCACCAACTGTGAGAGCTACAGTAAGTCATACATGCCATATCATGACTTTAACCTTTTTTGTGCCCAGTTAAAATGCAGCATTTGTGCATTCGTCAGGCATTGTTCAACCATTGTTGGATGAAGCCCTCCTCAATCAGTTTCCATTCACTTCTATTTGCGGCCATTGTGTCCCATGTTGCTGTGTTTGTGTATGTTAATATTTCGTCTCTCCACCTTCTCTTTTGTCGATCCCTTCTTCGCTTTCCTGTTCTTGGTTGCCATTCTGTGAGTTTCTTGTTCCATCTGTTGTCTTGTGTTCTATATAAGTGTCCTGTCCATCTCCACTCCATTTCATCTCTTTAGTTTTTACTATAATTTTTTTGACCTTCGTTTTCTGCCATATGTCAGTGTGCTTCACTTTGCCAAGTATTGTGTGCATTACTTGCATACAAATGCCTCAATGGTGCACAAAGGATTAATCTCAGAAAAATTATGTGGAAGGCATTGCAACATTTTACTGCTGATACAAAATGTATGATGTAAGTGCAGATATGTGAGTATTTACACTTCGTGATACCACATCTTACCACCAAACAGGAAATATTCAATGTTTTGATAGCTAATAATTTTTCATATGGCAGAAAACGAAGGTCAAAGATATTAAAGTGAAAATTAAAGAGATGAAAAGGAGATGGGCAGGACACTTATATAGAGCACAAGACAACAGATGGAACAAGAAACTCACAGAATGGCAACCAAGAACAGGAAAAAAGAGAAGGGGTAGACAAAACAGAAGGTGGAGAGATGAAATATCATCATACACCGCAACATAGAACAGAATGACAGCAAATAGAAGTGAATGGAGACTGATTGAAGGCGGCTTCATCCAACTATAGTTGAACAATGCCTGATGATGATGATGAAGATGATGATGAATTTTTCATATCGTCCTGAATAATTGTGTATTACCGTTTACTTCTAATATTGCTCTTCTTCCATTAGAAAGGTATTTGCAATTCCTTACACAATTTCTAATGGCAAATGTGAACACTTAAAGTTCAGCATTCTCTTTGTTACCTTGACACAGGTTCTATATTAGTGCATATAATCACTTCTGCTGTTTTCTTGTCTGTGTCAGCATTCAATCCATGTGACAGCAACCCCTGCTACAATGGAGGCACGTGTGACAACCTTGGCACTACCACCCTGTTCATCTGTCGGTGTACACCTGGTCTAGAGGGTGACCGGTGCCTTCAGAGTGAGTATTCATGCTTAAAGGGCATATACTGTACTGGGAAGGCAAAAAAGCCTTCAAAATGTAATTGTTAGCAATCTTCTTGCCAATGGTCTTAAATTCATGTATTGTCTATTTTAGAAGCTTGCTGAAAGTTATTTGCCCTCAAATGATCTACATTTGGAGAAATGAGTGATTAAATCACAAATCCTCAAAATGTTCGGGCCGAACATTTTGAGGATTTAATCATTACTCATTATTTACTCCATACTTGGATCATTTGAGGGCAAATAACTTTCAGCAAGCTTCTAAAATAGACAATACATGAATTTAAGACCATTGGCAAGAAGATTGCTAACAATTACATTTTGAAGGCTTTTTTGCCTTCCAAGTACAGTATATGCCCTTTAAGGAATCCTGACCATTCTTAACCAGTACCAGTACCAGTACCACTACCGGACCTATTGAATGCAGCCTTAAATTAAAGTTTTGATTTCTAATAGCCTGGCTTCCAGTGTGTTGTGTATTTGTAAACCAAACTATTCAATAAAGGGGTCTGCCTGCAGGCAACTAATCATCATTCTTGTTTTCTCTTCTGCTCCCCTGAGAAAAGAGGAGAATAATAAAGTGACTTGTCTTAGAAATTAGACTGTATTTTTTCAGTTTGGATCAGAAATGTCTGAAAGCCGGGAAGCCAGGTGAATTTCTCATAGAATTTGTGTACTCACATCAACAAGTGTGTTACCACAATTTCATAGAAAATAATTGTCAAGCATGGTGAAATTAGAAGTGCACCATTGTCTCTGTCCCAAAATCGCATAAATTGTATTGGCATCGACATTGACTTATTTGATATCAAATGACTGGAATTGGGTATTATATATGCACACTATTGTTTAGCCATAGGAGTATTTTAGTTCATCTATATTGCTCAATTGACCTAAGGTACAATGTTTGTTTTGGTGTACTATTGTGCTTCAGGTCTTGTACTGGTCAAGAGTATCTATTGTTTAAAGTTTGGTGTGATGTACGTTCAGCCATGCGTATATCACACATGGGGATATGAATAGTAAATAAATTGTATTTTGCTCTTAGTTCACAGTTCATTTGTAATTATTTCCCTTTGGCAGAATGTAGCATTTTATATATTGAACTTCATGCATAATTCGTTGCATATATTGCCCTTTGTGTCCTGTAGTATCCAACCCATGTGAAAGCAACCCCTGCCAGAATGGAGGAGCGTGCAACAACTTTGCTTCTTACTTCACCTGTTCCTGCCCGACTGGTTTCTTTGGTGACACATGCGTCTCCAGTAAGTAATTCTAGAGTGGCTCGACCATTGTTGAAGGTGTCCTTGTGTAGAACTTGCGAACTGGGACTAAGGACCTCAAGGTTGCACATTCTAAACTATGACAATGTAACCTGTGTCCGGCAGCACAATAGCTAATCCATATTCCTACTCATGACCCATGAGAAATCATACATCTGCATGTCTTGCGTGACATGCGCTGTCCTATAATAAAACATGGTTAGAGCACATAACTGCATAGAAAGACCATCTGTGTATACAGACATTTTTTGTATCTTTTTAATATTGCCATATTAAGCTGATTACACAAATACCACCTGTTATAAAGACAACCCGCTTATGAAGACCACATATCTTGTCTCCTTGAGCAGTCTTTCTATCCAGGTTTACTTATTTTTACTGAAAATTTGTTTTCCATATGTGTCCCATACATGCCATGCCATGTTATCAGTAAGTTTTATGTACCAAACAAGTGACTGCATTGTCCATTTCTCCATATGCATTGATCAGTGTGTATTCAAATAGTGTTTTAAATCATTTCTGTCAATTCAGGTGGACTAATTAGTCAATTGATTTCTCTCTTCTTTGTCTATCTAGTAATGGATCCCTGCTCTAGCAACCCTTGTCAGAACGGAGCATACTGCAGTCAGATCAGTGGCGCCTATGAGTTCCGGTGTTTTTGCTCATTGGGGTTCACTGGGGATCTTTGTACCACATGTAAGTTGCCACATTTTGTAGACTGAACACTGAACACATGGTTTTACACTTAGCAATGGAGGTTGTGGAAGAGAGAGATGGTTTCATTCATTTAACCCTTAGCACGCCACTTGTGGATCACTTCACCATTAAAATCACACAAACCCAATAGAGAAGCATAATGTCTTGCACTCAATGGGTTAAGTTACTATAGACTCAAATGATAAATATTTTGATTTGTATGCAGTGTGTTTAACTACGACTACATTGAAGCAATTATCATTATCAATCATAAGACAAAAAAAGCACTTGGAGATGATAGTTTTATAAATGATTCGTTCACTTCAGCATTCAAGTTAAGCTGCTTTAAAATATGAAAATCCATGTCAGTGGTACCTGAAATCAACCTCAAATTGATTTCACTCACTGGCCGCAATCGCATGCAATCAAATGCAATCAGCTCCATATGTATTTGCATACATTGATTACATTATTTATGTGATTTCTGTTGATACCGTACAGTGATGGACCCATGCGAGAGCTCCCCGTGTGAGAATGGTGGATTCTGCACTGCCAGCAACACAGAGTACTCCTACCAGTGCTCCTGTCCGGTGGGGTATGATGGCATGAACTGTCAGATCCGTAAGTACAAATCACACTGGACGAGGGCCATTGTAGTAAGAGATTAACACATCCTCATTACACTTTTGCAAAATAAGTCTCAAATAATTGGGTATAGATAAGACTTGTATCTCATTCAAGTCGACAGCAAACAGAGGACAGGCATTGATAACTATTGTGATTTTAAAAAAAAATCAATTCTGGACTTTATGTCAGGTGATTTTTACATGAATAATCATTTTTTTAAATTGTTTTTCATGGAAAAACTCCAACCCATGTTTAGTATTTTTGATAACATATGGATGTTAGCACTTTGTTAATCATATACCATCCATTAAATGGAATAAAGATCATGTGTTGATTATGATGCAACTCACTTCAAATTGGTATGATTAAAATCCAATCAAATGCATTGATGATAACATGAAAAGACCATGATGATGAATTTTGCCTAATGCGAGTTGAGGTCTAATTTTGATGTTTTTTTCAACATTTATAAAAAATAATAGTTGAGAAAAGCATCCATTGTTAGAACTTTTATATGTTTATCTGTTTGTTTCTGTCCATCCTTCTTCATTTCCTTCTCACTTTGCTCTTCTTCCTCTCTATGATTTTTCTTGTTTGCACTCAGGACTCGATCCATGCGATGATGACTATTGCCAAAACGGAGCTACTTGTGTCAGTCATTCATCGGGCTATGGCTATCTGTGTGACTGTGTTGAGGGCTTTGGTGGTGTGCACTGTGATATAGGTACATTTAATCTTTATTTTTTTATTAAAAATATTTAAGATTCATATCACTGGAAACAAATCTTACCCATGTCAAACTATTTCGATCTACTTCTCAATAATGCAAACAAATAAACTATACTTCTTATACTTAAATCTATTATTCAAATTTAAATGAATTAGAGGATAAATGTAAATCTATTCTTGCTCAATTCTGTGAATGATGCATCCTGATGTCTCACAGATAACGTTTTTCTCACACTGTATAGTATTTCTCTTGATGAAATTATATTCCTTCATATTTTAAACACAATTATAGAACTGAATCCATGTGACAGCGTACCGTGCCAGAACAGTGGAACATGCCATCGCCTTGTAAATGCCTACGCCTACGTCTGCAGTTGCTACGAAGGATTTATCGGTGTCAACTGTGAAACCAGTGAGTTCAACTTTTCATGTGTCACTTGTTTTCTTTAAGCATGGGTGATATACACATGGATCTAAAGTTTTATACGGCACAGGGAGGATTAATCTAATTGTTTCATAGTCGATGGTAAGGGTAATATGGATGATATTTTCATTTCCTCCATTTATGATTGAGTTTGCCGAAGGCTTTATACTGGATAATTCTTTGTAAACCTCATGCAACCCAAGATACACTCAGGGTTAGAAATGAACATGACAAAAAGTTCATTGTCAAAGGGCTACAGAGCTCAGCACAGTAATCCGTTCATGAATAAACTTTTGTAGGTCACACAAATGATTATTTTCAGAACTAATGTCTCATCTTTGTCCCCAAGAAACTTTCTTCAGAGCTAATCCAAATTTACCATTCTTTTTAAGACTCCACATGGTGTAACTTGAAATTAAAAATGTATTATTTTGGCAGTGCCAATCAATCCAAATAGTACCATATCTTGGTTACCTCTTTATATATGTTTTTGCACAAGCTCCACACACTCAGCGTGTTAATTTAGAAATGTTATAATGTTGGGTGTTTTCTCTTTCCAGAACTGGACCCATGCAGCAGTAACCCATGCCAGAACGAAGCTACTTGTGTAAGCGCGGCTGTTGGCTACTACTATGGCTGTATTTGTCAAGAGGGTTTTGAAGGAATGACATGTGAAACAGGTTTGTACAGATTATTTCCCTTCTCTTTTTGACCTATTTTTGTTCATGTTCTTATATAATTGTAACCATATTAGCATATTGTATCAATATAAGTTGCATTTTCTTCTACGAATACAGTCAAATCCTCAAAACAGTGAAACAAATTGTACGGCACTGAAGAAATTTAGAGGTCTTCTACATTAATCTATTATTACGATACAAGTAGTTTTTTTTTAGTGCAGTAGCACCTGCAGTATCATATCACAAAGTGAGAGACATTTATTTGTTTACTGAAATGAAAGAATCTTGTTGTAGTCAGCTTAAAACTCTTATCATGATTGTATTTGGCTGGACAAATACACTGGACAATACACCTAAAGAGAAGCATTCTGTCTGTCACAGAACAAATTTGAGAGGTAGTCTATATTAATATCTTTCATATCAACTGCTTTTTAGTGAGCAGTAGCACCTGACGATCATAAAATAACCACTTGCATGTACACACGTCTCAAATTTCCTTTTACCTAACTTCCACAGAAGAGTATCACAGAGTTTTTTTTCCCTCTACACTCCATTATACTTTTCTTTCTCTGTCAATACTCGTATCATATTATTTTTCCTGCTCTCTTTTTTCCTTTACCATAGGTATTTCTTGTCATATTTTTTAAAGTCACCAACGAGTAAATATATCATAAACCAAGACATACAAAGTGGTGGAATGTATCACAATTTGTTTCACAATCATTTTTTTTTTGTTGTTGTTGTTCCAGAGTTGAACCCCTGTTCCAGCGACCCCTGCCAGAATGGAGGTGCTTGCTTCAGAGCACAAGGCGCCTACTCCTACGTCTGTAGCTGCCCTCAGGGCTTTGAGGGCACCGAGTGTCAGACAGGTATGTCATCAAAATTCAGTACTCTTTATCTATGCATTGTATTTTTTTGGCACTAGTAATACATAAAATGTTTATAAATCAGCAGTTCATCTGCTTTTACAAAAATTTCGACTACTTCAGAAAAACACGAATCTGATAAACCTCATAAATAATGATGACGTCAAAATTGTTCTCAAAGGATTAATTCTTAAATCACTTGAATTATGTGCCTCTCTGCAAGATTTGTATAAAAAGCCAAACTCGTTCTAAAAACTATTATAATGTGTACATTTAGTCCGATATGTTATAGGACAATATTATTCGTTCAGAGACATAGATCTAATGAGCTGGAAGACTCTAATCTCCGGTAATATTTTGGATGCATATTATGCCCTGTCAGAGCTCCCCGTACAATGTCTGTCAATGGCTTGTGCTTGATTGGTACCAAAACCGGAGGCTCCATTATTCTTGTCTTTTAATATTCGTAAGGTTTCTGAGAGCACAAGTTTTCATTCAATGGGACAGACTTGTGCAGAGCAATTAAAGGTCATATACTGTACTGGGAAAGCAAAAAAGCCTTAAAAATGTAATTTTGTTATTGTCTATTTTAGGGGCTTACAAAAAATTATTTGCCCTCAAATGATCTTCATTTGGAGTAATGATTGATTAAATCACAAATCCTAAAAATGTTCGGCCCGAACATTTTGAGGATTTAATCATTAATCATTAATAATAAGTGGATCATTTGAGGGCAAATAACTTTCAGCAAGCTTCTAAAATGGACAATACATGAATTCAAGACCATTGGCAAGAAAATTGCTAACAATTACATTTGAAGGCTTTTTTGCCTTCCCAGTACAGTATATGCCCTTTAAAATATATTCCTTGCCCTCCTATTTCAGCTGTGCCATGTCAGAGCTCCCCCTGCCAGAATAACGCTGTGTGTGTGGAGGCGTCTGATGGTTCATTCTTCACGTGTGTCTGTCTCAACGACAGGTTTGCAGGGACATATTGTGAGACAGGTTAGTACAAAAGTGCCAGCATACGTCGGTTTAAGAAATTTTCTGGGAGAAATGTCTATAAGAAGGGGTATTTTGGCTTTCTCTCAGTACTGAAGGCTCGTAATGTTCTAGCTCGCTATTTTGAAAATGACGGGAGAAGAATCATCCTTTCAATTACAAGATGAATTGTACATTCTCCATTACTGGGAGCAAACCAATTGTATATTCTACCTTATTTAGAACCACCCGACATAGATCTTGGTTATTAGGTTTCCAGGATACTTCATTGGAAGCATAATTTATATTGTTCATTTTTTAGAGAGTTTTTTTGCTATCATTTGATAATGCGGTGATATGATTAAAATGAGATATTGCATATCGTCTCTTTCTTTTTCTCCATCCCTTTCCCTCAGTACTGAATCCTTGTGACAGTAACCCATGCCAGAATAGTGCAACGTGCAATCCATCTGATTCCAGCTACCAGTACACATGCACCTGTCTCAGTGGCTATTCAGGCTTACATTGTGAAATAGGTAAGCACCTCATACCATAGCAGGAGCCCTGTGGTACAGTTGCGACAGCTCTTGACTCTCCTAAGAGAGATCCTGGGTTTGAACCCTGTCCGGTGTGGTTAGATAAAAAGAAAATGCAAATTTTCCTCCTGATCTATTTAGATCAACTAGCTTCTAGAGCACTGAATATGGGAGCTTGGCTAAATCAAAAGGAATAATCAAACAAACAGACCGGTGCTTGTGCTACAAAAGTTATATGTGAAAATCATTATTATTGAATGATCAGGTGATGAAATGTTGTTTTGTATGAATGCTTCTGCCACTATCATGTGACTGCCATCACTTGTATAAAGCAAATGAACTTAATAATAACATGATATCAATTAGAAAATCAATATACAGTGTACATCAATGAATATATATAACTGAATGTTTCTGGACTATGTGAGTGTTAATAATCACAGTAAATGCAGGTTCCTCCTAACGAGAAGTTATAACCCTCCATGATGTTACCTACATTACTCTTCAGGATCTGTAAGCTAAAAGTTATCCATTTAATATCCATTTAGACCGTGTTCTGATGTGTAAGTTTGACATGCCTGAGTGGGGGTTCCCAGGTGTGTAGAGCATCTTACAATATATATGTATTGTGCTTTTGATTTGAAAATAAATCAAACTCAAATGTGTTTCATATTTATAGGAACTGTTTCCAAATCTCATATTTTTTTCTTGCAGGTCCTTGTACAAGCAACCCCTGTCTGAATAACGGTCAGTGCTTTGTTGCAGCTGATGGCTCCAGATACGTCTGTCAATGCCCAGCAGGGTTCATTGGGGAGAACTGCCAGGAAAGTAAGGAAAATGTCAGATTTGTTTACTTTTATGCAAATCAACCTTTCAGTTAGATTACATAGTGCTATCAAAATGTTTTACTAATCCTTGTTTCTTCAAACAAATATTTTGATGTTTTGTCTTCTTAAATGCTCAACATGCTGATTTGTTTCTGAAAATGATGAGTCAATGGAGATAAGGTGGTTCTTACCCCCAAAATAACCAATTTCAATACCAGTAGAGTTTGAATGCGTCTTAAATGAAAGAACAGAATTTCCAGTAAAAAGTGCCAACTGCTTTGATTTAATGCACATAGATCATTTGCATGGAAATGAACAAATAATAAATCTGAGTCAAATAAATGTGAAAATAAAATAATAATGATTGAATGGGGCTTGTGTTATATTCATTTCTTTAAAGGTTGTGTGAACTTTGAAATCTATGTTTTGAAAAGTACAGTACATTGCAAGCATTCATAACCCTGCTGTATTTCTTTCTGTATTTTTATTCTGAATATAATTTCATGAGTTCAAAGTTATTTCTTCATTAACATATCATTGCTCTCTGAAATTCATTCCTCTTCCTCAGTTGATGCATGTGCCACCTCCCCCTGCATGAATGGAGGCGTCTGTAACGACCTAGGAGGAGGGGTTTACAGATGTGACTGTCCAATCGGCTACACCGGCTCCAACTGTCAGATCGGTGAGTAAACTCATGAAGACTTATGTTTTGAATATGTGTAATTAAGCCTCTCTGTACTAAATTACCATTAAGTTTGTACAAATTTGTGTGCCATGATTAATGACAATAATCGGATAGGAGATGTTTATCGTGATTGACTCCAACTTCAGAATTGTGAGAAAAACCAAGCAATGAAATAGGTATTACACATAGTTGCAAGACTGAGCACTCACATCATTAATCAATGCAGATGAAATCTATGAAGCATGACACCACAGTAACATTTCTGAATATATGAATAAGACAACGAACAAGAAGATGAAAAAAATGTGAGAATTGTATTGCAACTCTAAGTCAGATTTTCCTTTACTCTGGTTTATTTAGTCACCAATGATACAGGTATATTGCAAACCTGTGTATAACCAGCAACAGTGAACTGCATTCTCATCTGTCCCTACATGTGCATCTGAAAACACTGGTGAACACATGTCAGATCCTTTTACAGTCCACATACTTCAACATGATGTTTTTCGTTCCTCCAGATGCTTGCACGAGTAACCCCTGCTCGAATAATGGACAGTGCCTGGTGACAACCGATGGTGCTGCATTTGTGTGTCAGTGTCCGTCTGGGTTCATTGGCGACTTCTGTGAAGAAAGTAAGTAGAATTTGCATTTTGCTTACTTCTCGTCATTACATAGTGTAGTCAATGATTATAATGCTGATAGAAGTAATTATAGTAATGATGATATTAATAATACTGATAATAATGTTCAATTCTTCAATACCTTCTATCGCAAAAGCAGTAACTGTGCACATGTTTATATACTCCTTGCTAATCTCCTGTACTTAATATAAAACGTTTCTAAGCATGCAATTCTTATAATGACATGATTTTTTTTGTGTGTGTGAAGCACTACGTGTGAATTTGTGTATATATGTACACACATCTCGTGAGTATTTATGGTAAACGTTATTAGTCTAGCTTGAGTATCACAGTTTTCCCTACAGAATCATGAAATAATGTAGGCCCATTTATTGTGTTTTATTTATTTTTAACGTTAACATACTTTATCGGACATCAAAGGGAAATCTACACACTACTATACTTAACAAAATGTATGGTAAAAATCAAAATTGTTGATCGTAATCATGGCAGCTGGTTTCCTTTTTCAAAACTACAGTTACTAGTACATTTTACAACCTGTAATTGAAAATCAATTTTAAACATTAACACTTATACCTTCTTTGAATTTGTCCCTCAGTTGATGGATGTGCCACCACCCCCTGCTTGAATGGAGGAGTCTGTACCAACATTGGAGGAGGATCATTCATGTGTGATTGTGTGGGAGGGTACTTGGGAACCAACTGTCAAATCGGTATGTTCATTTTTTAAACCATTGATATACATCTGTTAAGAAATGCTGGCAATGAGCAGTGAATACTTTTTACAATACAATTTAGATACAGCATGAAGAAAAATATTTTGTTACAAACTTCAAGGGAACTGTTTTTGCTGCAAAAGATTTTGGAGCTTAGTACAATGGACTATTGAAAATGAATGTGAGAAGGTTTTTTTGCTAAATATGTAAATTCCATTCATTTGAAAACATAATGAAATGCCTTATTAACAATAGTACACAATATCAGTTAAAACCAAAACAGTGACTTTGAAATTGATATGTTAACAAGGTATTTTTGCTTATTTTTAGCACCAGGCGCCTGCATCAGTAACCCATGCATAGTGGGCGACTGTCTACCAGTAGGAACTGACTTCTTTTGCAACTGTCCTGATGGATATAGCGGAACTAACTGCGAAATTGGTAAGAGCATTTCTCCATTTCATAAATGCATGAGTCCTAAGTATGCTTACGCTAACCCACATGTGAATACTGTGTGTTCTGTCATTGTAATTTGATTTGCTTGTCGATGCATTCCTTTGGATTGATTTTCATTTCAGGTCACATTTTGGGTCACAACACTCAGTGAAGATTTATACGCCTTTCATATTATGACATGTTTAATTAATCCTGACTTTCATAATAATTTCAACTGTTTTCTTTTCCAAATTATTCATATGTGAGAACATGACAGATCATTATTAAATTCATTGCACATAGCTCATGGGTCATATCCCTCTCAAGAAATATTCATATAGGTTAATAACATCAGTTAGAATGCCATATTTTGTGGTTATTAGAGTACTTCATAGTCTATGACTACGACTATTTCCACAAGGTCAGGCTACATTAAGGCTTGAAACTGTAACTTAATACTGACACTCTTTATCTACTAATATGAATTATCTCAATTTTCCTTTCTTTATTCAAACAGTGAATAATGCTTGCCTTCCGGACCCATGCCAGAATACTGCACCGTGTCTGAATCATGTCACAGACTACACGTGTGTTTGTTTACCTGGATACCTAGGCAAGGATTGTGACCAAGGTAACTTATTTCATTCCCCATAACTGCAACTTATTAGTGGAAATTCTAACATTGTGTTTGACATGCATTGTACATTAAAATAAAATGCTCATATTGCAATTTTTGGGATGTTATCTTAAAAGAAGATCCAAATCAATATATCTTTGCAGCAGTCTACGTGTTTGTGAGGTTATTCCTGTTTATGACAATACACACATGCCCATATCATCTTTCTATGATTCCTTAAGCTCTGAATCATCTGAATATACAAGAAATTATCAATAATACTTGTAATATGTATGTGTTGAGTCAACCATACAATAACAATATATAAAAATTGCACTATTTCAGGTTTCCTGCCCATATTGTTGAACATGTATGTATTTTAGTTATGACTAATGGATAAATCTACACCTAGCTTGCAAACGAGATATCAGCATTCATATTCATAATAAAAAAAGGAACAAAGCTTGCTTGATAATTCCATTATTTGCCATCTTTACTTGATCGACTGAGTAAGAAATGTACACCTTTTTATTTTATTTTCAGCAACTGCATGTGTAGGCGACCCTTGCCTAAATGGAGCGACGTGTACTCCACAAGGATCCTTAGCCTTCTCATGTACCTGCACTGATGCTTTCCTTGGACCTACGTGTGATATAGGTGCAGTGTTCACTCACTTTTTGGTTCAGCTCCATTATATCGCATTGATGTTTTGCTGATCTACCAACTGCATTTCATTGTTTGAAATTAACCAGATGTTGTGTACTATTTGGGGGGGGGGGGAATTTTTATTTTCTCAAAATGATAGTTACCATTTTACCTGTGCACTTCATATCATTAGACACAAGTTTTTATAGACTTTTTGTTGGATGAGATTGATTTCTTTATGATAAAAAAAAACAGAAAAAAGGTGATTTATGCAATCATACACTACATAACATATGGGAGAGCATCTTGCATGTGATGTCACAAAAATAAAACTTAAATGAAAACTTTCTTATCCTTTGACAGACTTTTGTCGAACCTTCACATATATGTTTCTTTCATGTTTTGGTTTTTATTCGAACCAACACAATGTCAGGGTGGACTTTCCCTTTAACATTAGAATTTTTATAATGTATTAAATTGAGTTGAATTGAATGACAGGAGTGAAACTATGTTTTGGTATGAATTGTCTTCCTGCAGCCAATCCATGCTTCACCAGTCCATGTCTGAATGGAGCCACGTGTATCCTAAGCGGAAACAATGCTATCTGCAGCTGTCCTGATGTATGGACGGGAGACACTTGTAGTGAATGTTAGTTGGAATTTTTTGTCTAAAATTTTTCTATTGCATGTTTGCAAAGCGATTGAAGCATGTTTAAGAGAACACAGATGCATAACCCATTCATCCAACTCCCTCAACACCCCCTCCCCCAGGAAATAAATAAAAAACACTCACTCACACACACACACAAACACAGAAAGACAAGATGATACAATGTGCATGAGGTTCCTACAAGAAATTTCATCGCTCAGTTTGATCATGTTCTTTAGTCTCGTATCAAAATTATTTGATATTAAAAAGATATATTATTGATAGATAACCTAAAAAACACCTGAAATTAGTTTGCGCAATGAACTGTAGTTGTGATAGCTTTATCAGAGCAGAATTCTTCTTATTACTGCTTAGACAATGTGTTTGTTAGTTTAGTGTTTTGCAAACAAGTGTTATGGCGTACAGGGTAGTATAGTGATATAATCAATTGGAGTGCCATGCTATTACAATCATGGGTTCCAGTCTTGTTTGAATTTATGATACCAGGAGGGAATACTTTCAAAATCATGAAGTCATTGAAATGAAACAAAATTTAACAAATAATCTCATCCTGCAGATAATCCGTGTGGGTCGTCTCCGTGCCAGAATGGTGCCGTGTGCAGCAACAACGGGGCTACCTTCCAGTGTGACTGCCCCAACGGCTGGACTGGAGCCACCTGCTCACAAGGTAGGAACAGCTGAGCTTAGTTGGAAATGGAAGGGATCAAGATATATGTAATTGAGATTAACTCAAATATTTCAGTGGTTGTATTGACTTTAATATGACCATTTGATCATTAGCTTATTTGCACCAGATTGAATCCAATCACATACGAACTATGTATAGGTTTCCATTGGTTACTATTAGCATTGATATCTTTGTTGTGTTAGTCCATATAAGTGGTCATGTTTTAAAACTGGCTTTGTTTCTCTGAAGTACTTTATATTTCTGCTCATGTAAATGCTTCAATTTATTTATGTCCTTCTTTCCATCCCTCAGCTGCTCCGTGTTGGTCCTCCCCATGCCAGAATGGAGGGACCTGCCTCACCAGTGACAGCCAGTACAGCTGTCGCTGCCTGGATGAATACCTCGGATCCAACTGTCAGATATGTAAGATCTTATTTTAGATTTGACCACCAAAAACAGCACAAAGCTCTCAGATATGGGTTTCAAGGATTTATCTTATTTTTCTCACTTTTATTTACTTTTAAGTGATTAACGAGAAAATATGCTATATTTGTATTTGATCGAGTACAGTTGAGCTTAATAGTTGCATTTTAGATAAAACATTATGCAACAGATTTTGAATTAAACGCAAATGATTCTTTAATTGTTGGGAGTTTAAACTTGGGATTTACAATTAAACAAAATTTAACATTTTATGCAAAAAAAAAGTTGCCCAGAAGTGTCTACCACTACTATACTCCTTGCCAATAAGCAATCTTCCCATGCCCATGGTCAACTTACATATATTCAATCCTGTCATTGTTTGTTTATTCTTTCACAGACAATCCATGCTACTCATCTCCCTGCTACAATGGTGGTACGTGTAACAATCAGGCTGATGGATTCACATGCCAGTGTGTAGCAGGATTCGCTGGTGATACTTGCCTGACATGTAAGTCTCATAAGTACATCAAGGAATGAGGAAAATTACAATCATTTGGTGTTATTTGGATTTCTGTACATGTACTACTAAACTTACATACTTCATCCTTGATCCTCCCCAAATTTACACTTTTATTTTCAAATAAAAAAAAGGTCCGTGGACCAAAGGTATTGAATTACCCTTTGAGTTACCAGCATTTTCCTCTGTATGCAGCTAAGCCATGGCTACAGTTTTTAATGAATCACGTTTCTTCATTTTGCTATGTGTTGCTATGTATTGAAATGCCCCCCCCCCCAAAAAAAAAAAAAAAAAAAAAAAAAAAAAAAAGTGGTAATGTAGTGAGCCCAATTTTAAGAGAAAAATCTCAATGAGCCCTTGACTTTTGTCTGCATGAGATACGATCGTCATTGATTGAAAGCATATGGATCTGTAATGCACCATGGGTATAACACAAGGGTACATGGTGATTCACACCTGTTTTGTTTTTCAGGGGCTTGTTTACTGTTGACTCAAAGAGCTAAGATTGGTTGTACAATCAATACAATAAGCGTGCCACTAATCTATTGATCATACAATTGATATCGCTTGTAAATCTGTATCACAAAGAACTTATGATTGATAACGATTGCATATTGATCACAGCTTGTGTAGATCCATTGTAACTATTTGATTGATTGATTATCCATACGCTAGGACGTGCAATAGATAGCAGTGATTGGTTGTGATACGATGAGTTTACATTCATAGCAACTCACTTTCTGTGATATGGGGGCCTGATATAATGATTTTCACTCTTTCGATGTCACCACATGTATTTTTTCCTTGTTTTACATGCCACGTTCTCCACTCTACTCCCTGCAGTGTTGAACCCCTGCGTAAGCTCTCCCTGCCAGAACAGCGGTACCTGCAGACTCCAGCCAGGCGGTGTCTATGAGTGCACGTGTCTGGAGGGATTCCTTGGAACCAACTGTGAAATAGGTGAGGAAATATATCAACAACTTCATATGAGTACTTCTTTACAAACAAAATATTTGCTGACCATTTTGATATTGAAGGAATGAGTCGTGAATCCTCTCTGTTTTATCTAATCACATCAATGGTTAATGTAGATTCCTACTTTTGCCCTGATTTACTGCAATTTTGCACCACATATCATTTCTTAGTATTCTGAGATTGACTAAATCTGAATTCTTACAATGGTAGGCTCAAAGGCTTGTGGTTTGAGCCCGTGTTATAACTACAGAATATACAATCCTCCTTATTTCATGAAATGCGTACCACAAACAATGGCATTGCAACTCTTCCTCAAGAACAATCTGAAATCTTAGAAGGTCTGCAACTATCATAGAGGTAGGTTGATGTAGGTATCAAATTTTATGCAAAGACGTACTTCTAGGTGATAAATGATGAAGGGGCTGCAAGGGGTTTGGCCCTCGGTAGGTCGGACTTGACGTTTCCTGATACCTCAAATCCCACAGGAAATACCATGTAGCAGGTGTATCAGAGTATCAGAAGAGACTTCTAGTTGCATTGTTTTTGTATATAAGAACTATGCACATGATGAGACATTCAAAGCTAATTGAACTCATTCTTTTACTTAATATGCTATAATTTGTTTAAATCTTTTGTTTGAAGGTTTACCATGTTCCAGTAACCCCTGCATGAATGGAGCGACCTGTCTGGTGACGGCTAACCTAGAGTTCACCTGCCAGTGTTTGGATGGTTACCAAGGGAACCAGTGTGAACAAGGTACAGAATCAGGAAGTCCAGTGTGCTGGTAGTCTGCAGAAACATACTTGGTTACAACACAATCTCAAATCGTCTGTCTGTAGGATAAGGCCAGCATGTGATTTGCCAGTCATGTCCCAATGTACAAACATATGAGAGCTAGTCTCCGTCGCAGGCCCATTGATTCAGACTCACTCACTGACTGACTGACAAACAAGGGTTCGTGCTTGGATGTTTTCAAGCTGCTCCTATAAGGATGTCCATCTCAGGGAGGTGTTTCACCAAGATGTTCTTAAGCTAAGAAAGAGTTTATGCGCGACTGGTGACCCCTTCTTGTGCTAAATCAGATTCTCAATGATTTTGATCCCCATCAGCTTAAGTTCAAATCTGATGTTTATAAATAAAAATGTTTGTAGTTTACAAGTATCTGAATACACAGCTTATGATTTGTCAAATTTTACTAGGATTGTTGGAAATTAACTCCCAATATGTTAAACAGGAACAAAGTTTGGTATCGCATTTACCACAAGAAGGGATCACCAGTCATTCGTAAAGTCATTCGTTACTTACGAACAGCTTGGTGAAGCACCCTCCTGGTCCATTAACATTACATATATTTAGAACCAATAGGCGAATTTATGCTGCTGTGTTTTGGGTATCTTTATGTGATTTGTGAAACAAACGTAAGAGTACTGATAAAATCTATTATATTCATTGGCCAAATGCTGTACACATCTATCAACTCCTACGCCAGACACTATACTCCATAACACTTGCGTGTATCACAAAGGTATTACAATGGTACATGAAGAGCTCACACTTCTCTTGTTTATGCAGATATCAACCCATGCGACCCAGACCCGTGCCAGTTTGGAGCTCCGTGTACCATCCTCACAGTGGACGCCTACCAATGTGAATGCCCAGAGGGGCGGACTGGAGATAACTGCCAGTTTGGTGAGATATTCTGCTAGCCTGCTCTCTAAATTTAACCGAATATCCTTCTTGGCTCTCACTGTAATCCCAGCCTCATAGTTGAGGATCGGTGACAGCAGATTGTAGAACCAGCTCATCCCATGTGAGGATTCTGGACAGTTTGCATGTGTTCTACTAATGGCGTCATAATCTTATTCAGCAAAGCACTTTCAATACAACCTAGAAAAATGCACAGCAAAAGAACATGTACTTAAAAACATCAGCTGCCATCAGTTAATCATGCGCATACGTGACCACGCTGCAGAGTTCTACTTGATTTCCCATATACGTTAGTTCAATGCCCTACACTGATCGTTACCCTGCAGAAAGAGTTTTGAATCATTAATAAACCTATCATTACTGGGCCCATTTGTTGAGACATTCATTTATTCCCCCATACTTTCAATCACTCAGATGACCAGAACCCTTGCACTCCCAACCCATGCCTGAACAGCGGTGTTTGTATACCAGGAGGAACCAACGTCTACACCTGTCAGTGCCCTGTGGGGTATAGTGGGCCCAACTGTGCAATCAGTAAGTAAATTCTAATTGTATCTACATAGTCAAACCTCTCTACAAATACCACCATCTATAAAGACCACTCAACTTGAATTCCTTCAAAACAGCTTGCATGTAATTGCACCTGTTTATAAATAGATATTGCACAGGTGGCAAACATATCAAATATGAGATGTGCAAATAACAAGACGTCTTGTACAGTGGAAATAGGTTCTTAAAATTAAAACTTAAACATTTAAAAAGAAATATTTTGAGAAGTGCAGATTGATTCTATTTCTCAGTTATTTTCATCAGTAAATAGATTTAAATGTTACAACATAAATACTAGTTTCCTTTAGGAAAGATCAACATGCAGCCAATATAACATCATGTTTTGTCATATTGTAATAAAAAGTTCGACCAATGGTTACTTTTCACCACAATGCATGCTTGTATCTTTGATCACTAGGTGACTGCAATTCCAGCCCCTGTGAGAACGGTGGATCGTGCTCCATCGGTGGAAATGGTGCACAGTGTGCATGCACTTTTGGTTGGAAGGGTGACACCTGTGGTAAGTCTAGAAAATATTAAAGATATCATTTAGGGCTGATCAATATTTATGAAACTACTGATATCAATTCAATTATTGATTTTAAACATTTTAAGATAACATTTATTCAATTATTGTACATCATGCTGTCGTTAAGTACAGTATGATCTGCAGTTTAAAACCATTTAATGTTGACCTTCAAATAATGTCTAACAATTGTATTTTTTAATGTATACTTTGTCACTTTCTTATCCAAACCCAAGCACACTCTCAATGAATTGTTTTACTGATAACTACAATACAGTACCATTTATTGTTGCTATTTCTCTATTATTATTACGTAAGTCATTGAACATTAATCATTTCTTAAACTGAGTGAATTTTGAACATTATGATTAATCACCCTGTGCGTCCTCCTCCTTGCAGCACTGTTTGACTGCCAAGCGGCCAACCCCTGTCAGAATGGAGGGACGTGTACCGAGGCAGAGGCTGGTTACTCATGTGCCTGTCTCTCTCAGTTCCACGGAGTCAACTGCGAATCAGGTGGGCAAAGTCAATGGAGCTTGCACTATATAATCAGTCTACCCAGTTGCCATATTGACACTCCCTAACATGATACATCATGTGGGCTTCGGCAGTTTGCTCTGATCAGTGTGCACAACCACCATATTGGTAGTCCCTTACATACTACACTTGATTTTAACTCTAAGTATAAGTACAGAGAAATCAATTTTTTTTTTCCTTGAAGAAAATTTCTCATTGAAACCAGTAGTTGAACTAAAAAAACACATTTCTTGACTCCTTTAGCAGTATTCATATACAGATTTCATGGTATTTGAAAGTAGAATCAACTATTAATAAAATGTCCATCTACAACTTTTCTTTGAGTGTTTCTATGGTGATAGTGAACAAATAGATACTGCTTAGAAAATAGACTTTTAGTAGCATCATGTGGTTATATTCTTTCAGTTTATTTGACCTACTTTGGCTCAAAGTTTTGTTATTTTTCTCAATATTGTTTACTAATGCTCATATTGTTGTCTATCTGCAGACACTACCTGGGGCTCTGACATGAATGTTGTGCAGAACAAGATCCAGCTACTCCGCTCTCCCAACTACCCTGGGCTCTACCCAGCCAATCTCCAGGTGGAATGGACGGTGTCCGCCTCCCAGGCAGACATCGTCAAGGGAACCTTCTCCTCCTTTGACCTGGTGGCACCTAACGACGTACTGGAGATCTATGACACCGGGGCCGCGGGGAACCGCAAGAGACGTGCCACTCCAGACGAGTCATTACTACTCCTGCGGCTGACTGGGCCAGCGTCCAGCCTAGTGAACACAACGTTTGTAGCGTCTGGGAACGACCTGATGCTGCGGTTTGTGACGGATGCGGAGGGTGAAGCGACTGGTTTCTCCTTGGTGTTGACTGCTATTGCCAATCCAGGTACAAAGTCTCTCTTTATTTGTTTTTCATTTTTCTTGTGCATAGAGGTTTTGTTTGCATGCAAAGGATTAAATGAAAGGTTTTCGTCTGGTTTCACTGTTGTCATAGACCTATATTCAAGCTGTCAGCTACATTTAGCAAGCTGGTGGAGGGTTTCAATGAAATAAAAAAAAATATTTGATTATTTTTAGTAATATTGCTATGAAGATTTCAGGTTACAAGTGATTCTTCAATTCATTGTTATAGTCATGCCAAGAAACCCAATTCATGTAAAGCAATAAAGAGCTGAACGCAATGTTTACATTATTGCTTTATATCAAAGTCTTTTTCAATACCAGCTTTGCTCAATTCTTAAGTTTCATAAATCATTAAATTGGCCCTTTTTTTGTTGTTGAGAGGTTGGCAATCTGTTTTCTTTCCTTTTTTTAATTTTTTGACAACAGGAATTTTTTGGGGGCTAATTTTCAACTTATCTCTGTGTTAGGGTTCTCACCTTAGAGTTTTGTCTTGAATCTATTTGAGAATGTTAATAAACAGAAAAATAGCGCAAGTGCTATTCAAACCTGGCCCTATCGGTATACAATATTTGTCAAGATATAACACTAATACAACACTTCTAATCATCTGTTCTAACAAACAGACCCATGCGTTACGGAGCCCTGCACTAATGGAGGAACGTGTAACGCCATCGACACCGAGACGTATGAGTGCTTGTGTGTGGAGGGATTCACAGGAGATGAGTGTCAATACAGTACGTGTCATCCATTGTTTGCCAGACGTAATGTAGCTTTATGTGATTTGTATGTATTACTTGGGAATAAACTCACATGTGAACACATAAAGAGTTAATGACACGTTGCAGTCATAACATCTCTCAAATAATTAGATTGATAATTACCAGTTACCTATCACTTTTGAGCCCAGATAAAGATTCCAAGATATGGTAATGTGGTGCACTGGTATGCGCTATATCTTGTACTGATATACTGCCCTCTGTGTTAGAGTTGGGTCAGCAAACACCAAAAATGGTATCGGTATAATGAGAGATGCTACAGCTGAAAAAGCCAGCAGGAATGGCAATAGACAAGGCACATTAAAGTGCACACATTGAAAATACCTAAAATGTGAAAGCCTCAAATACCACATAGTGTCTTATATGTATGTCTCTTACCCGTTTGTGTGCCAGAAAAATTGCTGCTGTGTGAGATCTATGAGTATTATTGGTGAAGAAATTAAAACATGTGGATTCTTGAAAATATCTGAAATCTGGAAGCTAGAAATACGTCACCATTTCATTCTGTCTCCTGTAAAGCGGAATCTTGGAAGAAAAAACACATGACATGTTCCAAATAATCACCATTATGTTGTCTTTAAAATGTGGAATCTTTGAAATACTTGAAATCTCGAATATTGAAATGCCACATTATATTTTATGAATACTTACCATTTTGTTCTGTCTCTTTAAAAGTGGGCTCATGAAGACATCACAAATCTGAACAAATGAAAATGAAATTTCGGAAGAAAAGACACATGATGTGTTACAAATAATAACCATTATGTTGTCTTTAAAAATGTGGACTCGCAGAAATAGTTGAAATCTCGAAGATTGTAATACCACATTATATTTTATGAATATTTACCATTTTGTTCTGTCTCTTTAGAAGTGGGCTCATGAAGATGTTACAAATCTGAAAAAAATTAAATATCCTTTGACTAATTCCTATTCTGTCCTGTCTCTGTATAGATGACTGTACCCAGAGCGGATGCCTTCATGGAGGGCTGTGTAACTCCATAGGAGGGGGAGCACCAGAATGTTTGTGTGCTGCAGGCTACACTGGAGTCATGTGTCAGACAGGTATGGACAGCGCAGTTAGCTTAAGCCTTTCTGTGCTAAATCAACTGAGTGCTAATGGCATTTGTGTGTAGCTCCCGTACAGAAATATACCAAAGGCACGTAAAAAGCACATAAAAAGTTATGGTAAAAGAATTAAAGAGTGGTTTGTATATTGGTATGGCTCTGTACATTATAGGAATTAGGCCTGGTATGACTTTGTGTGTGAGGGGATGCTGCTTTTATTATTATTATCTATGACATAAACTGCAAAACTTAAATGCTCAATGTGTGGTGAAAATTATACCTGGGTACTGTGTGAAGACCTATAATTTTCAGAGGTAATTTCTCTCTCTCATCCTCTCTCTTTGTCATTCTGTTTCTATATCTGTATCTTTATCTCTCTTCCCTGCTCATTTAATTTGTATTTTACCCTTTTCCTTGAATATTCTTCTTCTTTTGTCACCCACAACTCTCTTTCACTCCTTCACTTCGCCCACTCAAACTACTTACACTTTTGCTTGCTTCACATGTCCTATTGTATGACTACTGAATGATTTAACCGCTTCATTTCAAATCACGTTTTGCTCTTCTCTCTTTCAGAGATTGACGAGTGTGACAGTGACCCCTGTCAGAATGGAGGAACATGTGAGAACTATGTGGCCATCTACCGCTGCATCTGCTCAACCAACTTTACAGGACACCAGTGCCAATTCAGTAAGCGCATATCACTTTCTTTTACTTATTTGCAATTTATTCATCGTGCTAATCTGCAAGGATATTTCCAACTAATGTCTTACTTCTGCTAAATTTACCCAGATGATCAAAATTTATCTTAAGTGACCTCAAATGTAGCCAGGAAAGCTTCCTCAGCAGTTTGAGATTTTTGCTTTATGGGAAAACCAATTGCTATGTTATTTTCTTTCCTCCAGGACTAGACGACTCAGAACCAACCAGGAGCTCCCCAGCTGCTTCTGGTTACTTCATGGAGACATGGCTCATCGTCATCATCGTGCTTGCCATCGTCATCCTCCTCGTCATCAGTATCCTCATCACCGGTCTCTTCTGCATGCGCCGCTCCAAGAGACCCAAGCTCTCCGAGCTCGAGAACTGGGAAATGAAACACGGCCTGGTCACGCCCATGGTTGCCCGGGCAACCACGCAGCAGGGTCACCATAGCAACGGGCACGCCCTGAACGACAGCACCTCGCCGCCCCCAAATTATGCGTCCGTGACGCCACGGGCACAGAGGATACAGGCAAGGGCGGACTCTGCGGCCGCTACCGCCGAAGCCGCTTCACCAATCCCGCAGACCAGCGAATCAGCAACGCGGCCTTCATCTCGAACCGTGCATTACCAACACCGTACCTACATGAGTGACAGACCTAATGGTGCACCGACAACAAATGGAAGCGTGCAGCGCCTCGCAAGTACGCCCCTACGGACATATCCTAATGGGCATGCCTCTCCCCCAAACAGGTCCTACAGCCTTGAAGGGGCACAGAACTCGGGTTACTTCGAAGATGATGCAGACTTCCACCCAGAGCGATTGGAACTTGATGATGGAGATGACTACAGTATATCGAGTGCAGAGCTGGAGAGTTATATGGTCAGTATGGCGATGAACAACACTCACGATTCCACGCTCTGATGGAGAAACTAATAAACAGAAAATTACTTCCTCCAAGTCTTGTTGAACAAAATGGATATTAGGAAAAGTATGGCGGTGAACAGCATTCATAATTCCATGCTCTGATGTAGAAACTAATAGGGAATTTCTTCATCCATGTCTTGGTGAATGGAATGGGTATGAAGAACAAATGTTGTAGGAAATTCTTAGTGAAGAGAAACTCCTGCATGTTTCGGACTATCAACAGAATCTGAGGCCAGTTTTATGAGACATGCGTCCCATCATTCTGTTTTGCTGAACCAGACATTATAAGTACTGAACAATGCTTTGTAACAAAATGGTTTCCTGAAGATTGTTGGCTCATTCGCAGGTGTTAATGTTTTGAAAGATACCTTTTAATCTGTTGAAAGGAACCCCAAGACCATTTGCAAGTTACTCAAAGATGATGTGCAAATCAACATTAGATCTTATTAACACTGTTATGTATGATTAAGGGGGAGCTTCGTAAGGCTCTCCAATCATGAATTCTGAATAGCTGCATTCCAAGAATATAATATTGTGTTGTGTATGATATTCGTATTTAAGTCATTTTATGCTGTGTTTATGGATATATTATGTAAATAAGAGTATTTCACCTTTTTATCGAGTTGAACCTTTAGATACCAATCATTATTGATTGATTCGTGCTTGACAACTTGGCATGTATATTTGTTTGCCAAGATTGAGTGAATGGGTTCTTTACTTTCATCATACATTCCTAGATATTTTATGCCATATGCATGTATTTTGTTATAGTATGAAGATGTCCGATTTAATCACCTTGCTTTCTTACTATTTTACTATTCCTCCACCACGCCTTCAGTTGTGGACGTATGTCTGTAAGGTTCTGAAATGCGCTATTCATTATATATATTCATTATGCCTTGTGATCAAAGTTTAAATAATCTTGGATGAACAATGCTTTTTTTACAGTCATTGGATGTGTATTGATAATGCTTTAAGCTGTGGATATATTTTGAAGAATCAAAGTCGATAGTATTCAAGTATATGCAATTCTTCCAGTTTTGTAGACTCATTGTTTTCTACAAATTACCAAATATTTTTGACTGATCAAGGTAGTTCGTACTGAGATTTGATTTTAATGATGAAAGCTTTGGATCATAGTTATCTTTTGATTCCTGCGAGTTATTGTTAATATTATGTCTTGCAAATCTAATATTTATCACATCATTTTGTGTGTTTTACTTGTTTTGGCAAAAAAAATTATACTCGTAATGATAAGTATGATTAATAATATTTATGATAAGAGTATATTTGGAGACAATGGCCTGATTGGCAGATGATCAAGATGCATTATTCTCCTTGAATTGTTCCAATATAAATGATAACTATTTCAATGTGGGGTTATAGATCTAATGAAAGTATGATGGAAGCAAGCACATGGAAGCAAATGTTAAACCAGAAGTCTGAAATCCATAAATCTGGTGATAATATGATAATCTAAATACAAATTTAATTTGAAACTGTCGGTATTGTAAATTCTATACTTGCCATAATACGTTTAAATGCGTGATTATTTTGATCAAACTGTTTAATTCAATTCGCCTGTAGAATCAAAATATTGTAGCTTTTATTTGTTTCAAACTGTCTGTTACTTCAAAATCTAAAATGAATCTAGAATCATTTTGCTATATTCTGCCCTGCTGTGTCATTTACTAGCATTGTTTTAATTACTTTGAGTGATTTCGTATTAATTTTCGTCCTTGAACTACCTATTTAGTGGACATGTCTCTAATCGAAATCTACTTTTGTTGACTTTGTAAAGGAGTTTAGCTTTAAGATTTGTGTGCAATTAATCCGAATTGTGTGGATTATTATTCTAAAAGTTGTATGTTTTTCAGAAACTTGTATATTGAAGAAGAACTGTTTTTAAACGAGTTCCTTTCGCTTGTTAATCAGAATTAGTCAATTGTCCATGTTTTTTAGGCGCACACATTCTTGTTTGCTATATGAAAAAAAATATTTGTTAAGTATTTATACGGCAAAGAATGGTGCATATACAAGTACAAAAGTAAGCCATATGCTATAATGCCATGTTTTTAAAGAGTTTACGTATGGAAAAAAACGGTCTATGTAAATGTGTTATTCTCGTTTCCAACAAAGAGTGAGACGTCTTCCTGTTATGTTCATACATGTTGGTGTTCAAAAAATCATCAATGGTATGTGGTTCCAAAAAGTGCTAATATTTGTGGTTGCGTTTCATGTGAGATTAAGTAAGTGGCTATTTTGTACGGCTTTTTACATTATTCGTGATTTACACAATTTTATTACGGAAAAAAAACTTTTCGACTTTCAAAGTTTAATGTACAACGAAGTGTGATTTATCTTCACCGTAGAACACTACCAATGTTTGCATTGACTGATTGACATTATAAATTTGGACTCATTTGGCCATTTTTCAGGGTGAATCATGATTTCAAAATGGAGGTTTGCTGTCATTTTTGGTACCGGAGTAAAAATGCCTTGACCAATAAAACCATACAAAATACGAAAAAAAAATATTGTCATTGTTTGCGCTGTGCCTTTTTGTGCCTCCTTGCATTGCTTCTGTGTTAATAATTTTTCTTTTTGTAATGATGATACCAATGACGATGACGAAAAAGGGAATTTCATATATCATTTTCATCACAGCTTAAAACAAGTTAAACATCCGTTTTAGCAAGGAAGTGGCCTTTTATACGCAGAGTCATATCGTACATAGCATCTCATACATATTGATTATGATGGCTTCAATTATTCTTGAATTCAGACAGCACAGCCTTACATCAACAACAATATGAATGTTTTAAACATGGTTGGGCTCTTTATGCGAGTATTTGAGCGGACCACCTTCGTTCATCTACCACGTACGCAGCGTGTAACGAAAGGAAGAGAAATAGCGAGAGCAAACAATACTTAAATAAGCCCGGTTGTAATCTACCAAACTTGACCGTGACATTTTGATATTTCCTAGTGATTTTTCAAAGTGGCTTAAGTACGTGAATAACATGATCAGCTGTCTATGTTTTAACCTTAAAGGCCATACGGCAAAGCTTTATTAGGCATATTTCTTTTCCTCCGTGAGCCTGTCGATTGTCTGGCGCCAAGTCATTACCTTCCGCTCAGCATCAGCATTTCCTGTAAAAGCGGCCCGGATTTTAAAGTTTGCGAAACTGATTAT